>JARACY010001815.1:0-51478 GCA_029255725.1 Scrobipalpa atriplicella
ACACCACCCGATATATCCTTATCATTTCTTCAACACTCAAAAAAATATTTGGCTAATCATATATTATTGGTATTACGCTTTGACCATCTCCTACGTCTGTAAGTACATTATAATGGTGTCATTACTAAATTCCTACTAGGGATACCAAATGTGACTCAACAACAAATTATCTGCGTCATGTTCACGTTTGTAGGTGACGATGTGTCTATCTGGTGCTCCTATCTAAACTTATAAAATCGTTTGTCCTTACTGACTGACTGACTGACTGATTCATCAACGCAGAGCCTAAACTACTAAAGCTAGAATCGTTAAACTTAGAGAGCAAGTTCCTCTTATAACGTAACCTCCCACTAAGAAAGGATTTCCGGATTTTCCCTCTCTAAACGGGTAAAAAGGGGGGTTGAAGTTTGTATGAAAGTCCGTCAATTTTGAAGGTAGGATCTTTGTATTTAGGCTAATGATAAAAAAATAATTTATACGTGTTTCAGCATTTTTGTATTTTTCACCCTTAAGAGGGTTAAATAGGGGATGGAAGTTTGTATGGAAATTCCGTCAATTGGGTACTTGACTGGGTAGCTTAAAAAATTCAAAACGTTTATACTTAAAACTAATGGCTAAAAATATTGTGGATTTCATTCATCATTAAAAAAAAATGCACATTTAGATTTTAATAATCGAATTAAAAGTATATAAGTTATTGATTTGATTAGTCAATATTTACTAAAATGTGACGTCATAATTTACTATTTTCATACAAAAAAAGCGTTTTTGACATTTCATAAAAAGTTGCTGATTTGACTAGTTGGAAAGTAGCCAATTTTGATGGCAGGATCTTCCAATTTTGTTTTTGGGCTAAATATTAAAAAATAATGAACACGTGTTTCAGCGTTTTTGTAATTTCCACCTCTAAGGGGGTTAAATAGGGGATGGAAGTTTGTATTGAAATTCCGTCAATTTTAAAGATAGGAACAGCGCAGCGCGGGAACTCAATCCCACGGGAAAACTCTTAGCTGCGGGTGAAACCGCGGGGCGGAAAGCTAGTCTACTATATTTAGATTAGGATACATGTTTATCACTTACTTTCTAAATGTCAAATAAATATTACAAAAAGTAAAATACTATAATGCTTTCCTTGACGTACACGGTCTCGCTCTCGATGATACTGGTGACGATACATCGGTGCATAGTGAGTCGCTCTGCTTCCGCATTGCTGCTGTTCACCGATTCCTGAAACCATTAACATCCTTCATATATCTGCCTGTCATTTCTGCGTCAAAATCGCCTGGGCCAGTTAGAGTAATCCTAATCATAGATAGTAAGGGCCATCGCACACTATACTCCAATTTTTTACGTTGCGTTATCGATACCATCGTATTTTGCGGCCCATAAACAGCTTTTTCTTTACAACTTAGCAGAGGTTCAACTTTCGGAACCGCAGACAATAACCTTGTTACAAGCTTACGTTTTGCGGTTGACTTTCTTTAAAATAGTAAAAAAAAGCAGTCTATGGGCCGCAAAACAAGTTGGTATCAATAATGCAACGTTAAAATAACGGAGTATACAGACACAACAGTTTCAAGACAGTCAGATCTCTCTCTTGCATACACGTGTGTAAAAGAGAGATCCGACTGTCTTGAGACTGTTTTGTCGCTATTGTGCGATGGCTCTAATGAATAGTCCGATAAACTCAGATTTTTACCAAATGCTTCTTCTCAACAGAAAGTACGTCAAGGAAAGCATTATAGTATTTTACTTTTTGTAATATTTATTTGACATTTAGAAAGTAAGTGATAAACATGTATCCTAATCTAAATATAGTAGACTAGCTTTCCGCCCCGCGGTTTCACCCGCAGCTAAGAGTTTTCCCGTGGGATTGAGTTCCCGCGCTGCGCTGTTCCTATCTTTAAAATTGACGGAATTTCAATACAAACTTCCATCCCCTATTTAACCCCCTTAGAGGTGGAAATTACAAAAACGCTGAAACACGTGTTCATTATTTTTTAATATTTAGCCCAAAAACAAAATTGGAAGATCCTGCCATCAAAATTGGCTACTTTCCAACTAGTCAAATCAGCAACTTTTTATGAAATGTCAAAAACGCTTTTTTTGTATGAAAATAGTAAATTATGACGTCACATTTTAGTAAATATTGACTAATCAAATCAATAACTTATATACTTTTAATTCGATTATTAAAATCTAAATGTGCATTTTTTTTTAATGATGAATGAAATCCACAATATTTTTAGCCATTAGTTTTAAGTATAAACGTTTTGAATTTTTTAAGCTACCCAGTCAAGTACCCAATTGACGGAATTTCCATACAAACTTCCATCCCCTATTTAACCCTCTTAAGGGTGAAAAATACAAAAATGCTGAAACACGTATAAATTATTTTTTTATCATTAGCCTAAATACAAAGATCCTACCTTCAAAATTGACGGACTTTCATACAAACTTCAACCCCCCTTTTTACCCGTTTAGAGAGGGAAAATCCGGAAATCCTTTCTTAGTGGGAGGTTACGTTATAAGAGGAACTTGCTCTCTAAGTTTAACGATTCTAGCTTTAGTAGTTTAGGCTCTGCGTTGATGAATCAGTCAGTCAGTCAGTCAGTAAGGACAAACGATTTTATAAGTTTAGATAGGAGCACCAGATAGACACATCGTCACCTACAAACGTGAACATGACGCAGATAATTTGTTGTTGAGTCACATTTGGTATCCCTAGTAGGAATTTAGTAATGACACCATTATAATGTACTTACAGACGTAGGAGATGGTCAAAGCGTAATACCAATAATATATGATTAGCCAAATATTTTTTTGAGTGTTGAAGAAATGATAAGGATATATCGGGTGGTGTAGTGGATAGGACCGCGGCCTTCTGTGCAGGAGGTCGTGGTTCGAATCCCACCACGTACCAATGTGTTTTACGGTTTTCGAATTTCATATGTACGTTTATTCGGCGCTTTTACGGTGAAGGAAAACATCGTGTGGAAACCTGCACACACCTACGAAGAAATTCAAAGGTTGTGTGTAACCTAATCTAGGATTGGGTCTGGTTTCCCTTCTGGGTTGCGGAGGTCAGATGGCAGTCGTTTTGTTTAAAAACCAGTACCCTCGTTCATTCTCCTAGATAAGGTAGCCGACCCCGTGAAATACGGGAAAAAGGCTAATGATGATGACGATGAAAAAAATGCTGATGATGATCGGGGGGTTAATCTCGTGACTTTATTTTTTACCTAAATCATTATTTCATGTATGGAACGTGTAAATTTTGGAAAACGTGATATTGCACAATCATCATTGTATAAATGTTGGCAACTGAACAACACAATGGTTGTTATAAGTTCTCTAGCCCTTGTTTACGGAAACCAACAGCGTAGAGCTGTAAACACCACCTCCGGCAAACGCGGCTCGAGTTCTGCCATTTTGAACTCCACCTCTTTTGGATTAACCATGATATTTCGAATAGTTTTGTTGGGAATATTTACAATATGTATAGTACATTGTCGCGATTCTGGAAGTAAGTAATCTACCTTAAAATGGCATAGAAATAATTTGATTGAAATAAAGAGAAACATTATTTCACAGGTGCGGAAGCTAACAAAATAGAAGCGACTCCAATTTATGACACAATTATTTTTAGTGATGTGGCAGATATTTTTAACGATCTAGAAAATGGCTTGGTAAGTAAAAGACATTAAAGTCAGGTTCCTATGATTCATAATAAAGCAAATATAATTATTTTACAGAACCCGTTGGAAGCTTTATTCAACAGCGCTAGCGATAGTGAGGAGAACCTCGAAGATCTACTTTTAGAGTATCAACACTATTTGGACAGAGCACACAATCAACATTTAAATTACTTGGAAAAGACTAAAACAAAAAATAAAGTTCCCCCCGCGAGACACGACAGGTTTGCTAAGACAAAGCTTGCTGGAGGTATGAAAAACGACGACTACTACTATTCTGGAGGGAATTACATAAACCCCAGCAAGTTTACTCCATCCCAATATGGAAATCCTTTAGATATATTCATGCCAATGAATCAAAACTTAAGGTTCTTTGGCAAAGTGGACCAAATATCTAATTTACCAAAAGAAGAATATCAAAGCTTCGACAAGAGAATGTTGGATCTGTCTCCTATGTTACCTAAGCCTAGGTTTGATCCTATAAAATCACCTTGTTTCTGTAAAAATGCTCTGTTACCTTGTGATTGCAAATGCAAGCAATGTTGGATTTATGATGCAGTATCAAATAAATACTACCCACATCCTAACGACAAAGGATTTTACCCACCTGCAGAATTATCTGAAGATAATCTGAACGACGACAATACTCTAAACATCAAAATAAAGGTTGATATTCAACTTCCTAAAATAAAAGATTTATTCACGAAATTACTTAAAAACCCCAGTCATGAAGAGCCACTACATTCTAAGGAATCCACTGTACGTGTACCATTTCCGCCATTTAACTTTCCCATCCCTATGGACCTGTTAGGTTTTAAGAAACCTTCAAAAACCACCAACCGCGATTATCCACATAAAATAACAATTCATAAGAAAAAGAAATCTAGGAGCAATAGCGGAAGTAAAAAACACAGAAAGAAAATAATAACAGTTCATAACTTGAACATAGAGCCCCAAACTGCAAAATTACAACCTTATTTCGATGAGGCTCTTAACACTTCGATTGACTTCAACGAAAAAATAACGGAAAGCTCCTCCAAAATCGATCTCAACAGTACTTTCGTACCGACTACAGTGCAACCGGAAAATCTTGATAACAGCACAAATATCGCAGCACTTACCACAGCAAAGGACAAAGCTACACCCGTTTATGAAACTCAAACAGAGGAGAGCTTTTTTGTAATGGTGAATATATCAAATACTAGTGACAATGGCACGGAAGATGCTCACAAGATTGAAAATAGTGTAGAAACCGATTATACGAAGACGGATGTAAAAGTTCCCACCGAAACATTATTGAAGGAGCGAAAAAAACGAGATGCATCTACTCCTAGCCCTACCACCAGTCAAGCACCGTCTAAGTTAACAAGTACAGAGGCTACTTACAAGCCTGTTGAATTTGTGGAACCGGTGTCGCAAATCACGTCACAACAAAAAACCAATAACGAGGAGAAAAAGACAGTACTAATAAAAACGAATAATGATAATAAGAAATCGGACAAAGCTGTACTTGCTGATTCTGAGTTAGTTTATTGGCCAATAAATAAGAATCTAACTGATTATACGTCTAAGAATATTACAACTATAATACTGGAACGCGAAGATAAAAAAGCGAAAATGAATATGACAAAGGAAGCAATAAAAAATAACCGAACTACAGCATTAGAGAAGGCTATATTCGGTGACGTAAACTGGGACGATGTGGATACCGTAGCCCCGGTGTTCCTGTCTTTCGTTGGAAAATACATCCGGGGAGTATTGACGTTCTGCTCACAAAACGTATGTCACTCAATGAAATGCTCGGAGAAGACCTGCGTGCACAGGATCTGTCACCCGACCGACCGATGGAACCAAAGAGGACACTGTGCCGGATCCAACAAAACTGGTCAGTATATTTTTTTCCGTTCAACTTACTCATCGATATCATTTTAAATAATGCTATCGATTCGTGGAGGGCACAACTAAATCTTGACTAAAATTATTGCCGTCCCTTTCTGTTCTCTTATGAAAGACAGGCACCGATTCGGTTACAGAACCAACTTAACTTATTTAAATTGGGCCTGTCACTTTCCGTCTCGAGCGAACAGAAAAGTATGGCAGTACAGACTAGACGGACTTATTATAAACCTGTCACCTCCCAAAATCTATGGACAGTTACGTCAAATTAAGTCGTGATGTGGCCCTTCCACATACATCCCGACTAAAATGCGTTTCGTTTCGTGCATTCGATATATGTGACAGGTTTATAATAAGTCTGTCTGTACTGACATCCTTTTCTGTTCGCTCGAGATGGAAAGTGACATGACTAAACTTAAATAAGATAAGTTGGTTCTGTAACCGAATCGGCAGCAATGACAGGTATAGACCTAAATTAGTTAAGTCGTGATTTTTGCAACTACGAATTGCTACCAATGTATAGCATTTTTTTAAATTTACAGACAGCGTGGCTTCACTGGAATCTATAATGGACTTGCCTTCTAACGTTGCGTTTGAAATCGTCGACATATTACAGGACAAAATGCTTGGAAAACTGTTCGGAAAAGTAACCCTTTGTATCAATTCTAAATGCATTACTTTTGTCGCTGTCAAGAAAAGTTTCCTGAAATCGAAGTGCTCTGTGAAACATTTAAAAATGGGACATTGTCCTAACATGAAAAATTTCAAACTTATGTAACCGGTGTTATATGAATGAGTGTTTAGTAAATAAATACATTAACGAGAACTAGTGTTTGTAAACATTGAGGTGTTTAAGTTCTGATTATAAGGAGAAAAAAATTTAAGAGTTAGGTCTTTACCAAGATGGCGCGCCACCGGAAAGTAACTTTGACACGTTTATTAGTATTTCTTTTGCCTTCAACAATCGTCCTAACTTTGAATACTGGTGGAGCCATTGTAAGTAATTTTCAAGTGTAAAAAAGATTAAGTATAATTTTAAAAGCTTAATAATAATGTTAATTTTCTTTAGGAATCTAAATATGACCAACCATATTTCTTCAGTCCATGGAAATCGATGCCACCAATTCCAAAAATAGTATTATTTAAAAATAATGGTGACTTTATAGCAACAAAAGTACCCCCAAAAAATATAGTAAAAATGACCCCTAAAATAAGGGAATCCATAGACAGCTTTTACACAGCTAGATTATCGAAGAACAGTACAAGCGACATATACAATTCCCGAATGAAACTTATAGATCAGTCCATGAAACAGGTCAAAAATCCAACGCCACGAAAAATATTTTCGAACTGCAACGAAGAAACCGGAAAGTGTCGGTTTGTAGACTGTCCAGATCTATTATACTGTGTTGTATGTGACGTGGATCTAAAAACTGTCAGCGTAGAGACATTGTGCGACAGGGTAGAAACACGACATTTACTCCCGATTCTCAACTTAGCCTCTAAAAAGAATTTACCACTGCTCAGGAAAATATTTGGGCGACCTTACAATTCTACTGGACACACCTTGTAAATCGCGCCTATAATTTCAGACAATAAAACTACAAATTAAAAAAAACACCTTTTTTTTCATACTTACAAAAACACCTTTCGTTTTTAACACGCTTTTATTAGGTCGACCTGTATGTAACTAATGTAATCAAATCTAAGGTAACTAATTTAACCATCTTCCAAGAAACAAAATGATCATTAAAGTATGTCAAGCATATTATTACAATCACTTTATTGAATGGGGATAAAAACGCAAAGCTAATTGCAGATGGCGCCACTAGCGAGTGTTCCAAAAAAAGAGACCAATGAGAAGACGCAAAACTTTGACATTGACAGATTACTGACCAATCTCAGGAAAAAGGAACACTCGCTAGTGGCGCCATTTAGTTCCCAGTTTTGTAATCATTCTGGTAAGAATTAAAATTACTTACTCATAATATAGATTAAGAAATTCTTTATTTAGTGTCAAAACATACTTTATAAAAATTGCGTATTTTGCAAGTTAAGATTTTTTTGCGCGATTCCTACTACTTATTCATTACTTGAAATGCCAAACCTACAATAACGATTTTGATGGTTTGTATTGCGTAAAAAAAAAAACCATGTGTAATTTTTCTACGACGACGTCAGAAAATACAATCTGTGTAGAAAAGCAAATACATCTATAAAATGTGTCTACCTATCATAATGGTACACTTACCCCATGCACTTACCATTGTACAATTTCTAACACGTGCTTAGAATGGCATACCAAGAAATAAGTATATAGAAGCTAAGAAACGGATCGACGATAGATATGAATCAATTGGCAATAAGTATTTCTCTTCCACTCACAATAAAGCTACTAAAGTAGTTATGATGTTGCTGCTAAAAGTAACGACAAGGAATTTGCTTCAAACAATTGTAAATGTACTATTTTGTATTACGAATATAGTATTTGGGATACCACAATGAAATGTAAGTAAATATGAGAATCTTTTGCAAAGTGCACACGTACGTGGGTCGTTATTTATTATCTATCATACTAGCTGTCTGCCCCGCAGTTTCAACCGTGGCTTAATGAGACATATTTTCCCGCGGTAAAAGTTGACCTGTTGCTATTCCCAGTAGTCAATCTGTATATCAAAGTACCCTCAAAATGCCGTCCTTATCGAAATACCGTTTGTAAATATTCCCTTGGGAATGAGATATTTTCTTGTGGTAAATAGTAGCCTATGTCCTGTCCGTCTCTATATCTCTATCACCATGCGAAATTTCATCAAAATCCGATCAGCCGCTTAGGCGTGGAAGAGTAATATTAGTATGGCAGTATGGATATCGTATTTCTGTCAATATACTTTCTTATATTTGTCAAAGTCGTTTTAATCTATTGATACATCTAAAGGAATTCATCCAAAAAGCAGACGAACCATTTCAACCAGATGCAGTATACATCAGTCCCTGGAAGAAAATCGACGCGAATTCGAAGATCCTACACTTTGAAGAAAACACTGAGATCGCACACGAAATACTTTACCCAGCGAACGTGGTTAGTAACAAAATTGTGAAATCTGAACTGTTATACTTTTTCGCTAATATGCTTCGAAATCGAAAGTTAAAGAGTTTATGAAGAATTTAATGAAACACCGAGATGAATGAAAAATACGCAGTTGTCAATTGTTGTGGGCCTTAGGACTTTTCTTATTAGGTTTTTTTTTAAATAATAATAATAATTTATATGGAGTTGTGTTAGGATATTATTTCTAAAAGTCATAATTAATTTACTTAAAATGTATTATTTTTAAGTGAGTCAAAGCTTAAATGTAAAGGGAATTAAAAGCAGTGTATGTGGTCGTTAGTGTCTCATTAGTCAAACATTCCCGATGGTAACGTTATCTTTCGAGATAGCAGCGTGCCCGGTATAAAAAGCGAGGCATGGCTATCCAAACATTTACTCCCGTGAAACAGTGTACCTGCCACCATGCGTTTCAAGTGTTTCGTCCCGATTTTCGTCTTGTGCGTCGTGCAGTTGTCAAACTGCAAGCCAACAACCGGTAAGCATTTATTAAATCTTGTATGTTTTTATTATGTTGACACCTGACTAACACGGTCTCATCACATCACTTCGCTGCTTACAGATTACCTAACAGAGGGTCGCGGGATAGGTTCCACTCTATGGGGATGGATATCGTATCCCTTTTCCTGGTGGTCGAGCGAGCCGGTACCAGTGAACGATCAGTTGATCGGTCCTCCAACATACGGCCCCTTCGACAACATAGAGATTGCGAAACGTAACGTCACCGTGTGGTGCAACGACCAAACCTGCACGACGATGAAGTGCGATAAATTCGGCTGTAAAAACGTGACATGTAACATTTACGACACCGATATGAGAGGTGAATGCAGGGAGTATAACACCGAGTTGAAACCGGAGGAGCCCTCTCCGCCGAAACCTACGCAATCTGTTGATCCGTCCTTACAGGATAAAGTTACAGCCTCTACGGGAGCGTCTACAGTGCCGACAGTGACTACTTCGACCCAGGCTATCGTTATCAGTGAACAACCGTTGCCGGTTGAAGAACGCCCATTAGAACTAGAGGCGGTTCTATCTTCAACGGTCACAGAAAGTAGCCCCGAAAAAGTACCCGAAGATACCAAGGGAAATAAGTCTTCAAGTCCGCAGAATAAGGTTAACGTTTTAACTTAATTATAAATGTGGCGGTGTCGTGTGTTTCTAAAAATATCTAACCTAAACCATGGGGTCCAATTCCGTACTACGTAAATAAGCTTTTAAAAATATCAAAAGATGGCTCTACGGTTAAGTCGGGTAACCCGTTCTAAACAAACATTCATCTAACAGATTTAAACCGTGAAAAACTGTTCAAATAAAGTAAATGTGTTATTTAATTGCGTTACAATGTCCTAAAAACGGGCCTGCCCGGCGGTCTGCCCGGTTAATGCGGACCAGTTTTGTTGTATGACGTTAGACATCTGTACTAGTATAGTATTATATTATCTGTGCCTAAACCGACATAAACATTTTGTTTTCAATATTATTTTTATACGGGGTGTAAGTAAAAAAATCCTGATGAAAGTTGTTCAGTTTTGTTGATTAAGCAACCCCTATCAGTTCCCGGGAAGCTGTCCCTTACACCTGGTATAACTTGTGTGTTGCAAAGGCAAAAAATATACCCAAAGTATATCTTTAACACTCACATCTCTAACTCTCTCACATCTCTAACACAACAACATTTTTATCATTACAGGTATAACAACAGAGAGTACCACAGAAAGAAGCTACTACTCGTACCTTTTCGAAGTAGATAACATTTTATCTCACCACATTCATTCCATGATGAAGAATTACGCAACTAATCTCACCAACAGACTCATAACAAATCTGGACTTAGATTCTTTCTGTGCGGACGGCGTATGCTACTACACGAAATGCGAAGGAAACAGTTGCGAAATAGAATACTGCAAGTACAACTTATTTACAACAGAAAATAAATGTTCCAGCAACAAAGCTTTAGGTATTTATAAGTACGATCTACAGAGCAACAAAATATCACCTCTATTTGATAAAGAAAAGGACAAGTCGAGTGCGAACACGGAAGAAAACGACATAAAGCTGTTGCACAAGATATTAAACAAATAACTGTAAAATGTTAGGACAAAGTAAATAAATAAATTATAAGATGTTTCTTATCATTGTACGTACTTAAGCTTTCTTCCAACTTATCTCAAGATAACATTGCATGGAGCTTATTCATTGTTGTGTTAGGAATGTACAAAACAAAGTTAGTAAAGGATCCCTCTTTCCTTTCCATTCCCAAGCTTTTTTCACCACGAATTGTTGTGTATTGGAGGACTAAATTTTTGACCATATTTCGATCTGTTTTTTGTAAAAAGTTGTTCATTTTCTTTGGTACCTTAAAATTTTGCCATAGTGTGTGTAGTGTATGGCCTCTATATTTTACAAAAAAAAATCTACACGTAAATACAAAACCAAAATATACCTACTTGGTGATTTTTGTCTAAAGTGTCACATTATGTACTGAGATATTCCGATATCTTTGATTTAAATATCTCAGTAATGTGACGCTAAACCCAAAAATCACAAAGAATATTTTTGATTTCTATTTGTGTGTAGAATCGAATGGTTTAGACCTGATCGTGCGTCGCGATATTTATGAAAAAAAAAATAAGGGGCGCCATTCACAGTATGCCAGGCCCCATACAAAAATGTTGGCGGAAGGTTCTTCGGCGGTTGGTCAGTAATATTTTAAACGTACACGTATCGCGAGCGAAGCGACATTTCATGAAAATAACCATGTGATGTGAGCGAAGAAGCGAGCGCTACATTTCACGAAAATAGTTCGTACCTGGTTGTGAAGCTTCCTCTGTGCGGGCGGAGTGTTGCTGGCGTCCGTGTCTGAGGAGATAGTCCGCAGCAGCAGCGGCGTGTCGCTGGAGTCCGCCAGCTCCGACCCAGCCTCGCTGGGCTCCGGGCCCTCGCCTGCTTGCCTGCACACAAACAACACCATTTAGACTACTATGTTAATGGCAGAATAAATAAATATCCCTGGGCTTAACAGACACAGTCTAAACCTATGTGGTACCCTATTGGTGCCGTGTAATATTTGAATAACTCAATTTCTCCCCGGAGGTGTAGTTAAAGTTTACTCACTGTATGAAGTAGTGTATGTTGACGTAGTTTGGCACGGTGACTGTGGGCGGGGAGTCGGGCGCGGTGGGCGCGGACGCGAGCGGCAGCGTGCTGGTGCCGCTTGAACCGCCGTCCTCCGTACTGGAGCCCGTGCCGCCTGGACCGACAAACAAAATATCCTCATTCACACAGGGAATAAAAAATTTACTGACCAAACTTTAGGGCCAATTCACACCGGAATGGCAGCGGCCGGCAGCGGCGCGGTGCGACGAGGACGGAAGAGCCCGCCGCGGCAGTCTCGCGTCGCCGCCGGCGGCCGCGCGCGACCTTTAGCTACCTCCCGACTGGATAGCCTAGTCCTCTTGATGATGCGCGTGCTGTCGCGGGCGGCCGCAACCAAAAGACGCGCGTGGTCGCGCGGAACTAGTCTTCATAAGATGTAGACAAAGTTCAAAATTATATCACACTGAAAGTGCTTATGAAACAAAATAACTTTTTCCAAGGAACTTAGGTCGAAATATGAAAAAAAATATTTAGCTTCCTATACAAATGGTATCAGCGGCTTGAGTAATTTGGTATTGGAAAGCCAATTTTTTTAATTTAATTTCTACCATTTTCGACCTATGTTCCTTGGCGAAAATTGTTCAGTTTCATGGGTAGGTTCACACCCTAAAGTTTGGTCAGAAAATTTTTTATACCCTGAATTTTTAAGTTAAACATCAACCAGTGTTGTCAACTTTCGGAAACAAAAGACAGTCCTATCTGATATACTCCTCAATATTTGTCAGATTTAATAAAAACACCGCTCTGCCAACCCCGTGAGGGATATAGGCGTAATTTTATTTGTATATGACGTTATAATAATTACTTTCAAACATAGGTAGGTACTTGAATTGGAACAACACGTGTACATATTCTTTATTGTGTTATTCTAAAAACAAGCAATATTTGTTCCAGATCTTTAATAAAAAGAATATGTTTGACACAGATGTAAGTACAATTTAACTAAATAAGAGCATAATTCATAAATTATTAGAAATGATTTAACAATAAGTATTAAAATATTTTCAGAGATCGAGAAGGCGACATCTTAATCATCGGAAATCTGAAGCATCTACAAGCACTTCTTCAAAACCTGCTGTTCTCCTGCGATTTGTAACTATACCGCCTGACCTTACAATGTAAACAACTATTTGTGTATTGAAACTTGATAAAAGAGTTAATTAAAAACGTTATTATTTTATAAGGTTTATTTCTATACCGGGGGATATGGACACCGTACTATAAACTGATAGGGGTTGCTCAGGCAACGAAACTGAACAACTTTCATCAGAAAGGTCTTTCAGAAATGAAAAATAAATTTGGCTGTCCCGACTGATCGAGGTGGTCATTTTGTATGGAAAAGCCTTTTCTTTTTCATTTCCTGAAAGAATTTCCCGATGAATCTGACGTTCAGTTTCATAGACTGAGCAACCTCTTTCAGTTTTCGGTACGCTGTCCCTTACAACTGGTATAAAAATATTTTCTGTCGTTGATTCCGTCCGGCACTTGATCATTGTAAGGCTCGTCTTCCACGGCAGGGACGGCTGCAGGGATGCTCTCAAGCGATACACGGATATTACTCTTACAATCATACATATAGTTAGCACATACCTGCTTGAATATAAACATATTCCCCGTCATTGATATCGACCGGCACTTGGTCGTAATAAGGCTCATCCTCCACCGCAGGGACGGCTGCAGGGATGCTCTCAAGGGACACAGGGGCGGACTTGTCTCCCTCAGCGTCGCCTAGGTCCGGGGTGGTAGACGTCACTTCCTCGTCTATGGAGCGAGGCGTCGCCGCGCCACCTGAACGCTTGCGTTCGGAAGATAGAGAATTGATTGATTCGTAGCTTTTTACCTGTAAAGAAATTGTGAGTTTATTAGGTTACATACATAAAATCACGCCTTTGTCCCTAATGGGGTAAGCAGAGCGATATCGACCTAAACAAAGGTCTGACAAGTTTTGGGGGATATTTCAGATAGATATTGCTATAGTGACGGGTTGTCAGCCCATCGCCTACATTACATTACACTACACTGAAACCCTCGAATCCGATTCTTATAGCATGCCCGGTAGGTAGGAGAATCAGCTGGCACATTGTATGTTTTTCTATCGCCTCTAATCCAGCATGAATGTTATTTAAGTTACATTGCATGTTTTAAGTAAGCAAAGCAAGCACTGCAAGAAATGTCGTAGCGTACATGCAAGTGCTATGATAGGCTTATGCTTTTCTATCAATTACGAAAATAAAAAAGATATGTAGGCTGATGTTGCTAAAAAGCAAAATCATCATGGAAAGAGACACACTCCATTTTAACTAGATAACAAGTATACTTTGTTTGTAAGCCAATGCATTACGAAAATAGCTATGGCCTCTTTCTAAAGAAAGGCTACATTGTTTGAATGTAAGTAGAAATCTATATTTATGGACTGTTTACGCTAACAGAAACGGCACTTAGTTTCAAACGACGTCCGTTTAGTTACAAAAACTATTTTTAATGTAAGGTGCGTTGGGCTAAGATCGGATAATTCAAATAACTCCCAATCTTGTCAATATATTTTAATTCTGAACACATAATATAAGACTTACCCCAACGTACCTTACTATTTATAAACAAGCCATTACACCTAACAAGTAAAGATCTTTCGATGAAGATTCCATAAAAAAAAGCCTTCTGGTTACTTCTAAACGCAAAACAGTTTGGTACTTTCACACCCTAAAGTTTGGTCAGCTAATTTTTTTTTACTTCCGTTATAGGTGTTGGACCGATCACACAACGTTCAATTGGGTACTTGACTGGGTAGCTAAAAAATTCAAAACGTTTATACTTAAAACTAATGGCTAAAAATATTATGGATTTCATTCATCATTAAAAAAAAATGCACATTTAGATTTTAATAATCGAATTAAAAGTATATAAGTTATTGATTTGATTAGTCAATATTTACTAAAATGTGACGTCATAATTTACTATTTTCATACAAAAAAGCGTTTTTGACATTTCATAAAAAGTTGCTGATTTGACTAGTTGGAAAGTAGCCAATTCAGTAGAAAGTTCCACTATCCTCTGAACTATCAGATAATACTTACTCTCTCGCTGATGGAGGGCGTGGAGGCTCGACTGGCGATGGACTCCCGGGACTCTGCCCCTCGCAGTCGTCTGCCCAGGGATGATGGCGGGCTGTCTTCAGGCCCGCCGGTTTCTGGCATAGATACGCCGCGGCTCTTGCCAAATACTTTCGGTGGGGGTCTACAAAACAAATTTTTTTTTTGTTAGTAAGTAGTACAAATTAAGTAGGTTGATGGAAATTTGAGTAGGTACAAATTAAATTATTTTTGAAGTATTTACATTTTTTTTTATAAATAATTATATAAAAGTATTCAGCTATTTATTTATCGTATGCAGCAGCCCGTTTTTGTTGCACTCTTAGCACCGCCCGGGGTCACGTGTAGGTTTTTTTTTAAGGTAGTTCCTACGGACGTGGAGCAACAATATTCAGCTATGATGAATGATGATATATAACATGAATAGCTAATTACTTCAAACATGATTATTTGGGTAAAGTTATTTGAGAAGTTAGTAGATTAACATTACGCCGCTTAACAGATCGCTTTATTACTAATATACAACAGAACAGCCAGAAAAAATAGTAGAATGTATTTTCGTATCGTTACATCAATGTCAATCAACATAACGGTAGTGAAATTATCTCCTTATTAGTCAATTTAGCGTTGCTACATTCAAGTTTACTTGATAGATAACATGTTACTGTGAATTAATTTCTCACAGTAGTAAGTAACATAATTTAATTTCACTATTAGATCATCAAACGCAACGGGCGTGAGATATGACGTGTTGGCGCGAGAATGAGTAATATTTGCTTTACTCGACTTTCTCTTAATGAAATTAATAGTACACAGAGCTATTTTAACGAATTGTTGACGCGTTTATTGTTTAATGGGCCGGCGATAATCGTGAACAGTGCAGACGTTTTAGCTGTAAGAATTTGTATTCTCGGTTTAGATTTTCATCAAGATACGCTAACAGAAAAATATCTGTGATATTTCTAGTTCGGTTTAGATCATAAATGAATGACATATAAGCTGTGCACATAAGGAAACGATCTGAAAATGGCGTGCGTTCGCTTCGTGATTGGTCCGCCTCGCATGCGTTCTCGCTCTACCTAATAGAGTGAGCGGCCGCCATTTATAGATCGTTTCTTTATGTGCACGGGTTATACTGTAATGGATGCCTAGATTTTTTAATAGTTAGGATCTCTGATTCTTAGTTAACAAGGACAGGACAGGCCATCTTGGTAAACAATGTGATTTTATTTTGTTACTTTACTTTTGCTATTTTCTATTTAAAAACTTAGGTCATTCCAACGACCTCACTGATGTAACAATGCGTATCTTCAATTCAAAGCAAATGTTTCTTCTAAACGTAATGCGTATAAAGCCTATTATATAACGAATAATAGTCTTTTTACGCAAGTACGATGATTATAGTTGTATTATATTGTATCTATAACTTCTCATAATGTTATTTGAAACACTAAAACAATGTCGTGAGAACATTATAATCTAACTAGCTTTCTGTCGCGTAGATTCAATGCCACTTAATGGATTTTCCCGTGGGAATATGTTATTATTTGTATAGAAAACTTATTTATGGTGTCTCTATTCTCTATCTACTTTATTGAGTAATTTCAAAAAAGTATTTCATGGGTATAATATTTTATTATCACCTCAATATTTTTGTGTATTAGACTAGGTACTACTCGTGCTCGTGACCATGGAGCGTGTAATTACTGCATATTATCAAAGTACTTATATTTAAATGTCATAGTTGTGAAAATACTGTTCGAAATATCAACTTGAATGCACTAAAAATTTAAAATATATATACGACAAACAATGGTAGCAATTCAGCTCGAACACCACAACTAAATTGTCGTCCCTTTGTGTTCTCTGATGATAGAAAAGGACAGCTATGGTCTTAGGTATGTTAGTTAAGTCGTGTCTTTTACAACGCTGAATTGCTACCAATATGACACATATCATTTGCAACTTACTTAGGTGGGACTTTCTTCTTGGAGGCGCCGGCCGGATCGCTCGGACTGCTCTCCGAGGATTGTGGGGACTCCTCATTCTTCTTGCTCGCATTCTCAGTCGCCTTCAGACCATTCACTTCGATGACAGTCACGAAGTCACCAGATTGTGACGTTGGACGGTTTTTGGCTTGCGTTGGACTTTTTTGTTCTACGGCTGGAAAAGTTTGTCGAATTTAATAATTGTTCATTTTGTATGACCATGGAAAGTAGTGGCAAAGAAGAATACGGTCCGCTTGATGGTAAGCGGGCACCGTAGCCTAAAATTTTAGAGATGCATTCTACACCACAGCGAAGCACGTTGCTCAGTTGTGCCAGTCAGTAATTTCAATACATGGTAAAAATACATTGCCCACTCACGCAGCGTAATTGTATGGTAGACCGGTATTACACTTTGTGGGCATTAATTACTATTTGTCGCAATACTGCAGATATAATGAATTAATAATGTTGCGCAAGTAAATCATGTTATATTCAAGTTTATTTTTAAATATTTAAAATGAGTTTGCTCTTGACTCTGGCCTGGGTCAAAGGTGAGGCAGACAAAGTCGACGGTGGAGCAAGTTAGTCTGTTTGCTCTCGCTTTGAAGAAATTATGGTTCCAAAACACAGTGGCAGAAAATCTCCTCCTTTAAAAACAGCTTTGTTTAATAATGTCAATGAATCACAAGACTTACCATTGCTATCTCTTTTGCTATCAGTTCTTTGCACCACTTCACTATTGCACCGCCTCCGCGCGGCCTCCGCTGTTAGGCTGGACGATAGTTCGTTGATACATTGGTTCACTGAACTCCTCTCGGCGACAATGGCCGGCTAAAAATTATAATAAATTAAAAAGAATATTTTTTAATTTTTGTGAAAATTCTACATATTAAGTAGACAGGTGGATGGTTAAGTTATTTATTATGATGACGTTGTATTATTATTACTTTAAGTTTGCCAGTGCCTTGGCGTATGCTGTTATACTGTCAAATTATGTTTTTCAATAAATAATAAAAATATACAACAAGAAAAAAGGATTTCGTGCTTCGGTGGGCATGTTAAACCCTCGGTTTCGGTCGCTATCTTTTAATGTGGTCGCTACTAATTAAAACTGTCTCTGTTGAGAATGTGGCGCCCTTATTTTCTCCAAAATAAGTCCCGTACGTCGACTTGAAAATCCACTCGATAAAAAGAAGAAGTAACTCCACAAACTATGTCAGAGGCTAATAGGCACATCTAATAAGCTGTACTATTAGACGGTTTAAAAACTCTGCCACCAGGTTTAATCAGGTCGTTCGCTGACTCGAAAACGCAGTCGATAAAAGAAAATGTATACGTATTTGTTCCGAATTGTGCGACTGGAGCCCTGAAACATATACTAGGGGTTAGTACTATATTAATTCTGTGACTACGGTTATAAATACCTTGTTTCTCAGCTGGACCTCTTCTACGTCAGCTGTTTCCGCTGAAGACTCGTCGTTGTTGCTGCTCACGCTCGCTTCGCTCTTTTTTGATAACGAGTCGGTATTTGATTCCTAAAAACGATTTCCAATTATACTCCGTTTTTTTAACGTTGCGTTATCGATACCAACTTGTTTTTACGGAACATAAACAGCTATTTCCTTGCAACTTAGCAGAGGTTCAAATTTCGGAACCGCAGACAATAACCTTGTTATAAACATATGTTTTGCGGTTGACTTTCTTTAAAATTGTAAAGAAAAAGTAGTTTATGGGCCGCAAAACAAGTTTGTATCGATAACGCAACGTTAAAAATACGGAGTATCGATTAATAACGACGATAAAAATATGTTAGTTTACAAAATAAATATTGCAAGTAGCTTGGAATAGGTAATAATAATATGATTCATTATCATCAGCCACAACAGTCCACTGCTGGACATGGGCCTCCCCAAAATTGGGGGTATATGCCATACTCACCACGCTTGGCAGGCGGGTTGGTGAGCGCAGTAGAAGTTTTCCATTCACAGGGAATGCTGCTGCCCATTCCAAGGAATTAACCATTGGTCGCCTTTTACCCGCAGGAAGTTATGGGGTGATGCTATTCTAACCCGGCACCACACGGGCAATAATAATAATGTGATTACGTAATTTCAAACAGTGGTATTTCTGGAGTGGAGTTGACTCATGGGAATTATATGTTGTTTACTGACGGCAAAAAGTAGCCTGTTTAAACAAGGTACCTTTTCTTTCTATAATACATAAAAACAACATTTTTTTTTAATTGTTTTACTGTTTATTAATTATATCAAAAATATGAATCTTTCCTCTTTATAATATTAGTTTAGTACAGACATGAATTTCACAACACAAAAATGTTGCTATTATTCTGTGCTAAAATAGAGATCATATTCATCATAACTTTGATAAAACCCCTTGTGGTAAATATTACTCACATCTATAAATGAATAAGTTTTGATGAAAGTGACTTGTCAAGCCTGTAGTTATAACAGGAAACTTTACACAATTCATCAAGAGTGTGAGTCATGGGCTTAGGATTTAAAAATGCTAGGAGGAAAACTCATACATCATTTAACAATTAGTCGACCTTCAGGCTTTTAATAAACCAGATTGCAATAATATAATTTTTAGTAAGAATATTTGTAATCCATACTAATATTATTAATGCAAAAGTAACTCTGTCTGACTGTCTGTCTGTTTGTTTGCTGATATTTTACACCTCAACTGCTGATCAGATTATAATTAAATTTGGCACGATGATAGATGATAACCTGGAGATAGACATGCTACTTTTTACTGCGGGAATATGCCTCATTCCCACAGGATAATTCTTTACAAAAACATTGCAACAGTTTAAAAAAACATTTTTGTGTGGGGAACACAGGAACAACAATTTGGCTTATATCTGCTAATTTTGTAATTACTAAATTACACCAAGTTTTACTAATTACCATGCCACACCTCTTTTAATATGAGCTATAAAGGAAATAGTCATACAACTCAACATTTTTAAACAAGTCATTGAGCTTATTATAGAATGCAAACCAAACAGCTGAATGAGTTTTAATTTATAAATTAATGTATTGTTATTTTGTTATGTATTACTCCTGGCTGAATACTTTATATTTGAGGCATCTAATGATATTATATTGTTGCTATGTATAATTAAAGTACATTTTTAGTTATTATTTCAGTATGTATTAAATAAAAGACCATAATATTAAATGAAATATTTATTGCTATATTATAAATAGCATATGATTCAGTTAGTTAAAGCTCTAGCACAAATCAAAAGAGGTAGCAGGTACTATTGAAATCAGTTTTTTTGGGTTTACATAATATTTTGATAAAAAAGAACTCTTCTAAAACAAACTCAATCAAGATTCAAGACAAAGAAAAGATTGAGGCAACTCAAGTGTAATTCCTCTTGTGAATAATAAACAGATTTCCTATTATGTAGCTTCTTGGACACATGACTCATGACTTAATATTATGTACACAACACCCGTGTTCAACATGAAAGTCTCTTGAGCCAGGGCTGACTATGAGTGCAAGTGACATGACTTATATTATCATTGATAAACAATGTAATTACATAATATCATGTTGAGCATATAAAAGAATATGAATATGAAATATCGGGGGCTCATCTAAACAATTAAATAGTGGTAATAATCTGCAAAATTAGTCATAGTTATAGTGAATTGTTTGGTGTTGAAAAAATAGTCTAATATAAAGGCTTTATCCATATTTTTATGAATAAAGTAGGCACACAACACAGTTTACAAGTCATAAAAATAAATTGTCTCATAAAGTTACCTGTGTTATTTTGATTCATAATAATTATACACAAAGCAAAAATGACATGTGGCACCTTATAAATATGTTGGTATACATATGGTAGTTATATCAAAATGTAAATTATGATATAGCTTGCAAGGTCTGCATCATGCATTAGTGCAGTCCTGTCACTGCAGTTGAAATACAAATCCATTCTTAGATTCTTAGCTACCAACCCTATCATTTGCAAATAATTAAAGCATGAAATTACAGATTAACTGTATTTTTCTCACGCTTCACATAGCAATTAACTGTTCATAGTAAATATTCATTATGTTACAGTAAGATGATCCACATTAGTCTGCCCATTAATATTGATTTCAAACTCAAACTGTATAATTGAAACTTATCAGTACCTAAGGATGAAAAATATAAAGGAAGTAGATTTTATAGTTCAATAATAAAATTGTAATATAGCTATAACCCAGTTAAGCTATTAAAGAACCTTATACTTTTTGAAAATTGGTGTTTCTTCTTTCCATATTCATGCATAATTATTGAAATAAATTAAGTGAGTTTCAAAATATAATTCTTATAAGAATTGTTGGAAATATCTGCAGTATTTCAAGTATATACCTACAAACAATAGAACTGCATACTTCATAACTAATATGAAATTACATAAACACTTATGAATGTATACAGACATTCATTTATGTTTTATGAAATTTGTTGCATTGCAACTGTAGACAAAGGTAAATTATGAAGTGATTGTACTCTACTTGAAACTGAATAATGGCTCAAGTTACAAGGATATTTAGAACCGAAATCGACATCTGATCATTTATAATGTAACATATGATAAGGTTGTTCAATTACCTGCTTGCTATCTGGCGTGTTATCGTCGGGATCGTTCACGTCAGCCCCCGAGGGCGGTGCCGCGCGCCCGCTCGACGCCGCCTTGTGCTTCTCCACATCAGACAACAACGTCTCTAAATACTCCACATAGAACTCCTCCTTCTCCAACTCTTCTCTAAGTATAGCCACTTTCTGTTTGTGTTTAGCCAAATTGGCCCTGACATCTTCCTCCCAAGCGGCTGGCAAAGCACTCTCCGGAAAACGTTGCACCCACACACGCTGAAAATCCCCAAAGACACTCATCTCTCACAAAACGATTTCATGACAATTTTATGTTAAAATTGCGAGAAACAATACTAATTGTAGGTAATTTTCACTGTAAAAAACGTATGCATCACAAATACTGTGACTGTCATCGCAAGTCTTCCTTCATTTCTTTCACAGATTATAAATAAATTAAATTAAAAATTATTACAGTTTGTCTATGGTTTTAGGGATGGGACAATAAGCCTTCAAATACCGGTTTTTTCCATAACGTTATTTATAACGTTATAAAAAAAATTATAAACTAGATATTTCCATAGACAAAAACAGCTGGCTTCTGTCAAAAAAATCAATTTTCGTCAACAAAAATGAATTGAAAATTGTTCAAAAAATGGAGAAAAGTTATGTTAAATCGGCTATAGAAGGGCTTAAATCCCCATCCTCGAGTAGAGTTCAAGAAAGTCTGCTAAAAATAAGGAGTAAAATCACCATAAATGACAATGGAATCCAATTGTTCCGCGAGTGTGGTGGTTTTGATTATTTACTTCCACATTTACGCAAACCTAACGAAAGGATTCTGGATATCACGCTAAGTATACTGGGCAACTGCTGCTTAGAAGAGGAAAGCAGTTTATTGGTAAGTAAACCACGCGTGTTACCACAATGTTAAACATTCCATTGAAGTTTTGTCATGCTCTTTGTGTATTGTTTTAGGTGGGCAAATTAAACTGTTATGGTCCCCTTGTAAATATTCTGAAAACTGTATGTCGTGACAGTATTGTGGGCAGAGCATGTAGAGTTCTTGGCAACTTGGCGCAAAGAAACACCAATGCAGAAGCTTTGCACGGCCATGGAGCGGTCTCAGCTTTAATTACAGTTATTGAAAGCAGGGATAAAAATACCTCTTACGCTACTCTGACTATGAGCGTTCGAGCTATAAGGTAAGATAAGCATTTAATTAGTAATTCTACTTTCTAAATAATCTTGTTTTTATGTCTATGATAGGCGCCCGCAGTACTAATAAATAATCTGTGCTATGATCCTAAAAATTAAGAACCTAACCTAATACAATAAGTTTACATGTATATTTTTAAATATTTATTCTATTTACCAGGCAATTATGGATGGTAACAGACAAGAGAGAAGAAATGCTGGGACTAAATGCTGTCCGATGCATAGCTATACTGCTAACTACAGAATGCGAATCAGCTGGAATTATCAAAACCACAAACCCTGCCAAAGAACATGAAGTCCTCAGAAAGAGCCAAGAGGAGCTAATTACCGGTATCTTGAAATGTTTAGGGTATTTTACAACGCATGCCACTGCTGCATGTGCTGAACAGGTAAAATTCTATTGATGATAAGTATTACTAGTATATTATATTGCTCCATAGTATTAAGATAAGGTGCCACGATTGTTGCCAAGATTTTTGAATAAGACAAAATATGAGATGGTTTGTATCGAAAAATTTGATGATATTGGTTGAAATAATTAAAGTTCCTTGTATAGATTTTATTTCATCTGTATCTAGTTCTAGTATTAAACATCTTCTATTTATTTAGATTCAAGGAGATGGCAGAGGATACCAATGTCTAGTGGCACTGACAAAAATTTATGAATCCTTGGCTCTAAAATGTCTTATGAATCTGTGCTACATGTCTCCCTGTCGGCCTCTACTTGGCACTGCAGGTTTGGTTGAGTGCCTAGTGGGCATACTTCAGAAGATTTCAGGTTAGTCAACAAACTCATTTTGGAATAAAGTCAGTAGTAGTGGTCTGGTGGTGGCAATTTTTTTTTTTTCATGCACCATACATAACACTTGTGGATTAACTGATGAGATAGCTGATGTGGAATTACACAAGCTTTTTTTTTTTATTCAACCTGTAACAACCTGTGTTCTTTGGTAAAAGTTGTCTCTGTACACCAGCAGATACCCATTACCATATCCTAGTTACTGGAATCTAGTACTTATACATTGGTCATTATCTTTAGTTATTAGTTAGGTAACTGTCATATTTACTTTTTACATACACAGAAGTGGATTGGTGGCCCGAAGGCGCGGCTCGGGCGCTGGCCCAACTAAGCGGCGAGTCTGTAAACAGGTCGCGACTGCGTCACTGCGGCGGTCTTCCTTTGCTAGTGGCCGCGGCGAAAGTCAACTCGCATGCCATGCACTCGTTGCTTCAATATGTATTTGATGATACCTGTAAGTACACCTATTTTATACATCAGAATGAAAAGGTGAAGAAACAAGTAGGGATTAAATAATAATTTTACGTTTTTGTTTTTTAGCATTCCAAATTCTCGTCAACGAAGGTCTAATTAACTTGTTAACTGACGAACTAACTAAATATTTAGCCACAATGCAGTTAGAACACAATAACTTAGAAAACACTGACATGCTTAGTGACACAGCTCCTAAATTAAAGGAGAAACCAAAGCTCAACCCTGAAACAGCAAAAGAATCAGAAACTACTAGTGAAACAAAATCAAGCCTCTTTATGAGACGTAAGAGTCTGTTGTCCTCTAAAAATGAAGATGAATTGAAGGTGGTGATAGAGAGAGACAACATGATAGTAGGATTTGTGGATGCGGTAGATAGCGACGCGACTGATGATAGTCAGAGCGATGATGACAATCCACCACTGCGACGTAAGTGCCTTAAAAGGCCTCGGTCTCGAAGCCCGAAAGGAGCTAAAAAGGTAAGCATAAGTCTTATATTAAACAAACTACTTAGTCAGTTTATTAAAATGAGATTATCATTTCAGAAATCGCAATTTATAAAAATGGCAAGTAAAGAGTGGTCTGCCGGTGTCTACTGGGAGCCAAAAAGCCCGGAATGGCCTTCTACCTCGCAAGTATCACGCCCTCCAATGAGCCCAGATAGACAATCATCTGAACAAGGGCCTTTGTCGCCATATTCAGACGCCAATCAATCGGGCTTCAGTCCAGAATATCGAGGGTTCCATAATACTAAAAGGGCGCGATGGGACTGGAGTCCGGAATCTGGCGTCAGCACGGGCGAGGGAAGCATGTCGTCGCCTAACTGGACGGAGTACCAATGGAGTCCTAGCAGCTCCGGACCGACATCACCATTTAGCACTCAAGAAGGTATTTATAAACATTATATAGTAGACATCACCAACAAACACATTATCGGATGAGCAATTAACCGTCTGAAAACGATTACTTTTGGTGTCAACTCCTCTCCGTATCTTGCACTACGCACCATCCAAAAGTTGACCCTTTACGAAGCGGCCCGCTACTCTCCCTTGCACGAATGTATTGTAAAGCGATGTTACGTACTTTTAAATTTTAAATCGTTACATTTTGTTCTAACTTCAGATACGGTAATTTATAAATAACAAAATTCTGTATTTCCAGAAAGTTCAGACTCGGAGATATCGGGCCGCTACTCACCCGTGTGCAGCGAAGCCGAAGGGGAGGCGGAGCAGGAGGGGGCTATAGGGATAGTGCGGCCGGGGGCGGGGGCAGAACTCGACGCGGCGCAGGTCGCCCAGGATCTCGATGACCTCATCATGGACGATGATGAAAGCGTGGATGATGAAACATCTGTGGGAGGTAAGCCAAATAACGGCCAAATAACGTTGTCTTATTTGTACATTTCAATCAATGGCGTGAGAGAACTATGTCAAGCTACATAGTTTAAACACGCAAGACATTTAAAGCCTTGAAGAATGAAAGGCCGTCTAGCCTACATCTATAAAAGCGATTTGTTTTGGTTTTACAGAAGAAGCAAGCAAACTTGATTTAACCACAAATACGAAAACCTCTCGCATCGCTTGCGTCTTAGTACTTCTATTTCGCGTGTCTCATGGCGCCTGCAACTCCTACAGCATCCGGGAAGATCCCGTTCCCAATCACACGTTGGAGTTACTCACGGGGAAAGAGTGCCTTAATGCATTGTTGGACTATGTAGAGAGGTGTAAGCGGCCGCTGGGACGGGCCGCCAGGATTCTTGCCAGGGTGTTGAGGTGAGGCTTACTAGTTAGCAGAGAATGTTCTAAATAATATTCTAATTAAATGTTAAGGTTAAATGTCTTTAAACTGATAAGAAATTGCGTTATTAAAGATGCTAAGGTAAAGACAGCGGCCTGTCCTAATACGAAATCAACTCTTCACCAGATTGAATTAATATTATTTATTAAAATTTTATGTAAATCGTGTTTTTTTTTTTTTTCAGCAATGCCCTATGCTTGATGAGTATACTGAAGCACAGACTCGCTTTGAGACTACATAACATGTCCGTGAGCTCCAAACACCCACCCGCCAAATGCCAGCAATGTAAACAAGTAAGTCATTCTCACATGCAAAAAAGTCAGTACTCTTGTTTTACTATTTTCTTTATTTAGTGGTCATATAACACTTTTTATCGGGACCTATTGTTTTAGATCGTAAGGCTAAGTGCTAAGCTCCTAACTCAGCTGACAATATTGGCTGAGTCAAGCTACGGCATTGGAGAGATCAGTTACCAGTTGTTAAAAGGCAGTTCCTCTATGATGCAAACTCTGTCACTAACACTGCCATACATTGTAAGGTGAGAATACGATTTTTATATATTGCAAAATATTTTACATCGTCCCTCTTTTGAATAACCCTCTTATAAAATATCATTTGTGAAATATATATGACAACATTATTATCTACTTTCAGGACCGAAAAACCTCTGAAGAAATACCTCATTGACTGCAGCGCTCTCAACTTGCTTTTCTCCATCATTTCTGAATCCAAAGAAGACATAAACGACTGTGTCACTGCCCTCTTCAAACTCGCCACCAATGTACACATAAAAGATCCGAAGACTTTAGAGAATCGCTTCAAAGATAAGATATGCGTTAGTTACGATCCTATACTAGACAATCTAAAAGCAGACGAAATAGTCACTTTTGAATTAGACGATCTGTCGACGGTGAAAGCTAATAAAGTTTTTCTCTGTCAAAACTCCGAAGTGTTTAGCGCTATGCTTATGGGCTGTTTCAAAGAATCTATAGAGAAATGTGTAAGGTTGAAAAATGTCTCGAAACCAGCTCTAGAATACCTACTTACTCTTTTACATTGTGGACTAAATAATGCTAAAAGTGAAGTCCAGATTTTCCCAATGGCAGATAAATTAGAAACAAATCTTGAAGTACTTCTGTTAGCTGATCGATTTTTATTTGATAAACTGAAGGAACTACTTAGCAGCGCCATACTCCAATTTCAAATGACACCGGAAACAGCTGATAAAATCTACGTGTGGTCGCTCAGTGAAGGAATGGGCTTCCTGTGTGTAGAATCTGTCGCGTATCTACTTACGGGGAAGATGGGAGAGGCGGACAGGACGCGGTCATTTCAGACCATACTTAGCTTGGAATACAAAGACCAATGGCTCGACGATATTAAATCTATGATATTGAGGCAGCTCGTAAAGTAAATGTATGTGTGATAGTTATACAACACCACTCCAATCATTGTTAAAATTAATCATTCATCATTACCATCACATAATTTATGAATAAAGAAAGGATTAAACAAGGTACTATAAATAATTTTAATTATAAAAGAGAGCCATCTCAAGAAAATTATGATATTGACAATTTAACAGAGAATGTTTATTTATTTGGATTGTACATTTTATTTACAAGAATGCTTTATTGGCTTGATTTGTGATCAGGGTCACTATTCCGCCAATATTATTATTATAACATGAGAAATAGAAGATCAAGACAAAAATGATCCCAAAATTATGCATTGCATTTTCTGTCTGATGTTGATTTGGTTGATTTTACCAAAAAGTCCATCAAAATGTATTTTATCCCACTTACACTGCCATTTAATGTTATGTATTATATTTCATAATCATACCATACAATTAAGTGCCTTCTTTTATAACATTCCTTGGAAATAAATAATTTTTGAGGTAGGCATTGTAATAATTTAAGGTGTGATATGTATTAAATAATATGTTATTTATTAGTATAGATTGTAAAACATTTATTGTAACTTAGTCTGCCCTACTGATTATAATGTATATTTCTAAAATATTCTAATAAAACTATAACTTAATGTCATATTTATTTTCTTATGTGAAATAACGCCACCTAAAATTAGTTTCTTTACTTTCGTAGTGATACTCTCAGCTGAACTGGTTGGCTAGGAACTAAAACTTGTGAAGTAATTGGCTTGATTTCAGTGCTGGTTATGCATTTAAAATCGAAGTTATTCACAATCTGAAAAAGAAAACAAATGCTTGTTGCAATAAGAAACAGTTGCTCGAGTTTTGGAAATCTAACAAACATGCTTAATGAATAGATTACTCATTATTCTGCTTGGACTGTATAGCTAGTAAGTTAGTTTTTATACCTACTTGTTTTGTTATTTCGGTAAGTTGCATCATGGCTATTTTCTTCCCAATGCAAGATCTTGAACCAAGTGCAAATGGAAGGGATGCAGAAGGGACATGGTTTTCCAGCATCCCCTTTCTTGGGTCATGTCTGTCCCACCGGTATGGCAAGAATTCAGTAGCCCTGCTGAAGTTTTGCTCATCTCTGCCTGAGGTGTAAATGGAGGCTATGATTGGTGTCTGAAATAAGATTTTTAAATAGATTAGAATACAAATATATTTTATTGCACAAAAAGACAGAAATTACAAATTAATTAGACAGAAAAGTTGTACAATTGGCAGCCTTATTGCTGAGGTTGCAATATCTTCTAGGCAACCAGGCAGTAGGAATCAGCGGAATAGATAAATTCTTAAGAAGATATGTAAACGGATAGTAATATAAAGTCAGGTGCCAATGTAATTAAATTAGGTAGTTATGGTATTTTTTACGTTTTGTACTATGCTATGAGGGGTAGGTAGGCATAGTTAATAGAGGGCAAGAAAATATGCATAGGATAAGAATTTAAAAAACAATACATATTATTTCAATTATTTATTACTATTCAGTTTTCTTAGGTAAAATTCTTTGAAACTTATTGCTAAACTCTGTTTTTATGTGTTTATAGGGTTCTTCCAGTTCACTAGGAACTTCTGGTATTCTCAGCTTCCTTCTTAATGCTGGCGAGAGAAGAACCAAGTTTTGCAGAAGACCAAATCCACTAGATGTCATCCAATACAGGCACATACAGGATGGGACACTTGCAGCTACAGGTATCATTACCACTGAAAATACTCTAAACACATTTGTGAATCCATTGTATAGCTTAGATGGCTGTCTCAGTTTGGACACTCTTTGTATTTCAATTATGGCCAAGTTGGTGAGTCCAAATGCAACTGGTAGTATATAGGAAACATCAGGTTCTGTCAGGTTTGGGATCCAGCCAAGGCCACCAACAGATAGCTCCATGAAAGTAACAACTGCTGAAGGGTCTGGGGGATTCATGTAGACTAGATTTCTCAAGGCAAATGACATGCATACCCATATAGGTATTTGGAACCAAATGACCATGCTAGCTTTGAATGGATGGCAGTTATCTCTCTCTATGAGGATTCTCCATTGTTTCTTCAATGACCTCTTGTACAGAAGCACAGCCTGTTTGTCTGTTAAATTGTAAACTTTCTTTGCTATTGTTGTTTCTTTCTTTAATTCATCAACCATATCTTTTAACTCCATACTAATGTTTTCCACTTTTGCCAGGATGTAGTTCTGGTATACAGTGAGTGGAAGTGTCATGAGAGCACGTACTAATACTGTGGAAGTGACAATCGTAGCCCACCAAGGTAGACATGTTGTATCATGGAAATGAACTAGGCCTTCCTGCATCACATTCACAAGGTAGCTGTTTGATATGCTACTGTATGTTTGTTCTTGCCATTTGAGGATCCCTTCAATGGAAAAGTTCCTGCTGCTGGTGAGATACGGCGATGAAATTCGCTTTTGTAAAGGCTTCGATAGACGTGTATTAAAACTCTCATGTTTGCAGTTTTCCGTAGAGACACTCAAGGCACTAAACGTTCTGGATGACCGCCATAGTGTTTTTGTACTCAATAGAATGGAAGTTTTGTAATAATTCATTTTAATATTCTATTTTTAATTCATAATTTAGTTTATCAAACTTCGGGAAAACATAACCTCACGAACGCTGTCAAAAACAGCTGATCCATAGGCAATTCAGATATTACATTTGTCATACAATGCTTGGTATACGGAACGGACGGAGTAATGTATATGTGAACAAAATGTTATACGAATGCGGATCATTACGTGAATTGCTAGCGTACGAAGTACAGTGTTGCCATTTTAATTATTTGATATACATATGGTAGTTTTTAGGTATATTCTATAACTTACTCCTTGTTCCAAAGAATATGGTCTGAGAATACAAGATTTCGGCAATATTCTTGTGAGAAATGGAGCCACCGGATACAGTCGCATCGATTCTTTCAACACGTTCTTCACATAGTTATCGTCTTTTGAACGAATTTCATCTATCATAGAATAATTTTTTGATAACAATAAAAGAGTCCACAAAGTTGTATAAGTGCTCTGAAAATCAATAAGATTTCTTTAGAGTATTCTGACTTCTGTACTCTGATCCGCCTTCATATTAAAAAGTATGAGTACTTCAGGGCCATTAAATTGAATTCCGGGAATGTTAATGCCTTATATGTGAATTCCACAAATGTTGAACTTTGTGGGATTGTCACTTGTCTTGTTACGTAAATTAGAAGGGCTTGCTCAGTTAACGAAACTTAACAATTTTTACAAAGAATATTTCGTGGAATTCAACAATCGTAATATCAACATTCCCGAAATCCAATATTTGTGGAATTCAAAATAATGGTCCTGAATGGTCTGAATTATTACTTAGGTAACAAGTAACCTTTCAGGACCATTAAGTTGAATTTCACTAATGTTGAAATCCACATAGACGAATAAGATAATAATATTCATATTACGATTATATTTTAGCTATAAATAATGAAATGAATTACCGTATCTCCTGCAGCAATTACGAAATCGGCTGCTATTCTTTTAACCATTTCATCGCTCATACCTTCACTGCTTAATTTTCGAACTAAACCGTTGGTGTCGGATCGCACAGTTAAAATTTCTTCAACGATTTTTTGTGCTACAATCAAGAAAATGGTTGAAATAAATTATGCATAAGAATAGATTTTTTTTATTAAAAGGAGGTAACTTATTAAATCAGTAGGTTGGAAAATTGCAATGAAACTGTAAAAGTTAAAATTCTTCTAGCCGTGGTAAAATAGGACAACAAAAGTATAATGATTTTTGAAAGTATTATTTTTATGGATCTTGTGTGCCTGAAATTATTTTACATAAATACTGTCACGCCTGTATCCCCAAAAGGGTAGGCAGAGCGTCAGCTACCCAAACTAAGGTCGTTCTAACAAGATTTAAGGGTTGTTTAAGATAGATCTGTATATTTCTGTAGTGACAGGTTGTCAGCAATATACTGAAACCCTCAAATCCCTTAACTGGTTTTTACAGCACGGCCGGGAGAACATGCAATGCAGCTGGCACATTCTATGTTTTTCTATAGCTCCCAGCATGGAAGCAAATAATTTTATTTATTATTCTTTGCAAAAAGAAACACTTTGCACAAGAATAGCTATTCAATTTCGATGACAAAGCAACCCCTTTCAGATTTTGAGACACCATCCCGCAAGGAGTAATAATATTCCGTGCCGTCCCGTCCTTTACTCTTCATAGTGCATCACTTCACTTACCCAACACTTACCTAATTGAAGAGACAAGTCTACACATTCTTTAAACTCTCTCCATTGCTTAGTATTTAGTCGTTGTAACCAATGAACCGGAAGTCCATAGAGCTTCGTAGTTGTTTGGAAAATCTTTTTTACTTCTTCCGAAAACCGTGACAACAGTTCCTCATAATGCTTAGTTTTAGTTAGTGAAGATTCAGTACCGAGAAGGACGTTAATTATAACTGAAAATGGAAAATGTAATGATTACCTCCATGAACATAAGACAATTGTTTCAGTCTTCAAACCATATAATCAATGCTTCAAACGTATTAGGCCAAGATAAGAAATCGTTACCATCGGTAGAAAGTTTATAAAATTCAGATTCCAAATTTGGGATAAAACTTTTATTTTCTGCATTCATCTTCCAATTATCTACGAACTTTGAGACAGTTTCTTTGATCGGTAAAGCCAGCCACCTATCGGCATCTTCTCTTAGTAAATGTTTGTTTATAGCTCGACGTTGAGCCAACCATTCCTCTCCATCCATGAAGAATAAACCTCTTTGGAAGCCATACAGCTTCTCATATAATACCCAAGGGTCAGGTAAAATATGTGCAGGATATTTTCCTTCCAGGTTCAGAAACAGTGATTTCATGAGGTTTGGATCACTAATGAAAACCAGTGGATTCTTTCCACCCAAACACTCGTAGAATATTGGACCCAGCTGTTTATGCCGTTGATCTACATATTCGTGTAACCTGAGCATAAAATAAAAAATATTCAGATACAAACATTTATACCTGCAAGCTGCAACCCGTAAGTACCTTGCCACCCATAAAATGTAAATAAAAAACTTACCGAGTTCCGCTCCCTGTGAACAAAAAATTCAACTTCGTGCCAAACAAAGGCAATGATGTAGGATGAGGCATTTCAGATAGAGTCAAAACTTGTTTTACTAAGGTACTTTCTTGCCTTGAAATAGTTGTAAGGTTTTTCTGAAGGCATAATAAACATTTCAGTCGCAACATCCTGTAAACCAAAAATATAATATATTAACATCATACCTACTTATCAAGTAGGTAGGTACATACATAGTTGAAAAAAAAAGTTTTGGTTTCTTATTTAGGTATATCTACAAAAACAAAATATCCGCAAAATGTAATGTATGTAGTTCATGATGTAGGTAGTTCATTCGAATGGCTCTTATTTTATACCTCACAAAAAGAGAAACAAATCAGAAGTGGAATTGATAATAATATCTAGATAATAAATATCTATAGAAGTAAATAAAATATCTAAATTTTTATTATAACTGAAACTGAAACTCAATAATATTATGGATACCTTTGTTGTTGAGCGTATTCACTCATTCACTGAACACTAGCATAGAATGCAAGACTTTGTTAATGTAAAACAGAAGTCTACTTTCGACAATAGCTCGCAACAAACTGATTGATAATGAAAAACAGTCCCTCTTGTGTATTCCTCGATCTCCGACTCGACAATATTATCTCCAGGGTGAATGTATGCAGCGTGACGACCGTAACATGAGATTATTTACAATATGGTAATTTAATTCGAATGGCGAGTACCTACCTACCTAGCTAGTTTTTGTGCGTTGTTCCCACATGCTAGGAGTGTCCGAGTATGTAGGTAAATACTTATAAGGTAAAAAATACTTTAAAATCTTGTCTGGTTGCATTTGGCTACTTTCCAACTAGTCAAATCAGCAACTTTTTATGAAATGTCAAAAACGCTTTTTTGTATGAAAATAATAAATTATGACGTCACATTTTAGTAAATATTGACTAATCAAATCAATAACTTATATACTTTTAATTCGATTGTTAAAATCGAAATGTGCATTTTCCACAATATTTTTAGCCATCAGTTTTAAGTATAAACGTTTTGAATATTTTAAGCTACCCAGTCAAGTACCCATTTGTAATCTACATTCTACTAATACTAATATTACCTATAAAGATGAAGGTTTTGTATGTTTGTAACGAAAAACTCAAAACAAAAGACGGATCGGGATTCGGGATACAACTTGCTTGGCCCACATAAGAGTATGTGTATGTTATTAGTAGGAAAGAAATCGCCGCCGGTGAAACTGCTGGCAGTAAGAATAATAAATTAATACACCCTGTATTGTATTATAGGTAATCGTATGGCGCTGCGTGCAGAGCATACTGGAGTACGTTCAGAGCCGCTCGATCGATCGAAATTTAACCTGGTTAAAAATTATCCTGCCCGTTCAGAGGCGCCTGTCAGATGAAATTTCGACCAGGTTAATTTTTATCCTGCCCGTTCAGAGGCGCACCGGAAGTGAACTTTTATCTGACAGCGGCGAAGATTTTGCTACCTCGAGACTGCGCTAAAATTTAATCGGCTGTCAAAAGTACGTGTTGACACGAGTTTGACTTTGACGGTTTCTGCCATTGCCATATGATTGTTAAACAATTTTGAAAGAGTTTGTGAAGTGAATTGTTTTAACGCGGCTGTTTACTCATGATCATGAATAATAAACGAGGTAAGTCATTTTATCTGACTAAGTTATTACTTATTTTGACGATCTTATTTCGACACAGTCTTTATATCACTAATTTTGGGGCAGAAAGTGAGTTCCGCGTTTGATTCGATTCCCTGTTGGGCAGATATTTAATTAATGAATTTAACTGTTCGTGTCTTGTTATTCCGGGTCTTGGTGTACTTCTACACGTGTCCATGGAACCCCCATCCATACATACTATCATATATCCTAGTAGGGACTATGAGTGTGATCGTGTGATACCATTTTTAATTAACTTAGCAAAGAGAAGACATGGACGGATTGTTTTTAATGGAAGAAAAAATATAAATTATATTTTAATTTTCAGGCGACTTGTGTCGTGTGCCACCAGATATGGTGCCTCCAGAATATATTCACATCCATCAATCGAAAACTATCTTTGTAAGTAGGCCAAACTTTAAGCTGTTCTAAAAATGTAATTAATTTGCAATAATATTTAAAAAAGAAATAGATCAGCTGATAAAAGCTTAATACCTAAGCGAGCTATTGAGAAGTAGATAATGAAGTATTGAAAAATGTGTTTTAAAAATGTTTCAGCTCAAGAGAGTGGGAATAACATAACAGGCACAGAACAACCACAAGAAAGGAACTTGTTAAATGGTTCATCATCATCATCATCATCATCTTCAGCCTACATCCACCCACTGCAGGGTATAGGCCTCTTCTCTACTGCGCTACTCCTCACAGTCCTGTGCTAGTCTCATCCAGTTTGCGCCTACGTATTTGTCGATGTCGACGAACCATCGGGCTGGTTGTCTGCCCACTGACCTTATCGCTCCTCTTGGCCACCAATGTGATGGCCAATGGTTAGTATTTTAATATTAGTTGTTTGCATTATACCTAATAATTTCCAATAATCGTGAAAAATCCTTCTTGGCCTTTATCACCTTGGTACAGCTTCTACTTAACACTGAATTCAATAGCAAATAAAGGATAATGAAGGCAACGCAGAATACTTTTATGCTTATTGAACATACCTACAATCTGTGTTAATTATAAATTAATTATTAATTATAAAACTATTAAACTTAGCTTAAGTACCAAATCTCACTGTGTTTCAGACATTTCAACAGAGGAGAGAAGCAGTAGGTACACCCGAGTTAATATTAGAGAAAACACCGCAGCTGGATTCAGGTATAATAATTTTGTTCCTTATTGTTGCTGTCCTTATACATATGACGATATTGTGGATAGACTTATACTAGTGATATGAATATGTCCAAGAAAAGGTTCAAGAAAACGTAGATGAATATATATGAAGCAAAAGAAGTGGGTTTGCAAGGGTCACATAAGTGGGAGGTGCTCTCTGCTAATACCTCCGGGACAGAGGCCTGTTTTAACATTATATGTTATTTGTCGTGTAAATGTATGTATGTACTTACTACATCTTATTCTATTTACATACAATAACTCACGCCTTTATCTCTCACAGGGTAGACAAAGCGTAAAAAAATAAGAGCCATGTTAGATTGAATGAAATGTGTATTGCTATTGTGACAGGTTGTCATCCCATCAGTCAATTCACAATACTTTGTGACCCTTTGCTGGTTTTTAGAGCATGCTCGAGAGGAGAAGCCGCTGACAAATTCTATGTTTTCCTTTCACTTCAGCATTCTATTGTATTCTTTATCTATTACTTATTCTTAGTAAGTGTCTGCCAACAGTAAACTGTTTACTGATGGTAGACACTACACTGTTGGAGCCCAGAATAATATAATATAATAATAGAATATAAATTTTCATATTTCAGTGAGTTCTGCAGCAACAAACCAGCGAGCAGCGAATGTGCTAACACAAAGTACGCATGCTGTGTCACAAGTAGCATCACGGCACGGCTTGGCTCAGGTATGTATCAATTTTTTTTTTTACTAGCCTGAAGCGTCCCTCTGTGCGTTCTTTTGACTCCGAGTATGCTGCGATCCATCGCTCTCTGACAAATAGTGAAAGACCAGACCTGATCACTATAGGTTAGGACGGGTAAGATACGCATATCGACGAGCTTGCGTTTTAGTGTTAAAGGAAGATCTCCTTTCATTAAGTCCTTCATGGACCAGAAGCTCTTCGCAAGCATTTTTGACACGGCGATCGACTTCTTTGTTCTGCCGGTTGCTGAAAAAAATTAACTGGCCCAAGTAAATATACTCGTCGACATATTGTACATTGTCCACTCCCCGTCTACCGTTACCCTATGTTCGTGACTGTTGGTCATTAATTTGGTCTTTGATCGGTTTCGGAAATTAACCTCCCGGCTTGCCAAGCTCAGGCCTTGGAACATGTCCTGAAGTTCCCGAGCAGTCGGTGCAAAAAGTAAAATGTCGTCGACGAAACGCAGGTTTGTAAGCCTCTTTTCGCAGACTTCAATGCCCCTCTGTTGCCACGAGACTGAGGGTAGGTAGGTATGTACATATGTTACGCAGAATCCGATGATAATTGGTAACGTGCCTTGCGAAACACGGAAACGCTCGGGTTATACAATGTGTAACAGAAAGGGTATATGCATCGAGAAAGGTGTGAATCTACCTATGAAACTGAACAACTTTCCCTAAGAAACATAGGTCGAAAAACGAAAAAAAAAAATTTGACCTTCCATACAAAATGCATCAGCTGATAGCGCATTTACTATGGGAAGACAACATTTTATTTTCGTATTTCGACCTATGTTCCTTAGGGAAAGTTGTTTAGTTTCATGGGTAGGTTCACACATATCACGATGCATATACCCTTTATGTTACACGTTGTATATCATGACCGGTCACCCATCCATGGCTTGGTCACATCGATGATGGTTGCTTTTACATTCGTCATCGGAATGAATAAGCACTAACTACTTGACCACGAGCGTTTCAATGCTTCAATATCAACTTTCATAATACTTAATAAAAAACTCTCACTCCGCAGGCTGGCGCAGGGTGAATGAGGCAGTCGAAACGAAACCCACTCTCCCAAACAGTGTGAAGGAAGCCGCCGCCACCGAAGAAGACACAGGCAAGCCCCCCGCCGCAGCTTTTTGGCAGTATGTCAGCAGTGGCCCCGTTTCGGCAGAAACACTATCTAATCCAAATCTACCTCCGGCCCGTGCTCAAGTCTTCGCTCCCGCTCCGAGTAAAGCTCGGGGTATACAAAGGATACATCCGCCCCCACGACATTGGACCCATGCGCCGCTGCTGGTTGCTGATCGCTCACTGGACCTCCTCCAATGAGGAATCACCCGGGGGCTTGTATCGCACTAGTGGACGAAGACGAAGCCCTACGGGCTGTCACCCGAGAGCCGCTCCTCAAGATCAAGCCTTCGTGTGCCGCCCGCTACTGGTTGCCCCTCCCCCGTTATGTTAACTTGGACGGGGAGGGAGAACAAGACCGCGCGGGGGGAGAAACACACCCCTCATACAAGACGCCGTGTGCCGCCCGCTGCTGGCACTGGCACCCCCTCAGGCATCTTTCCGAGGGTAAGACCGCGCGGCGGGAGCAACACACCCACCAATGAAAACGTCGCGGAGGCACCGATTCTACTACTAAGAACAATCTAGTTTTACCTAAGTCAAACTTAGATCTTCTTTCTTATACACGACAAAGTGAACTGATTTATCCTAAACTAAAATGGTGACTATCATCTACCAGGCTTATCAGAAAATACTTTGCGCTAGGCCCTAGGGTAAACTTTCATCCTACTACATATAGGAACAATGAGTTTAGCCAAGGCAAACCTATTTTTTCCTAAATCGGGTTTAGTTGGTAACAGCCTTGGTTTGAGATACTTGTGATAAATAATTTTAAGTATTATGTAGTTAAGGTGATGTTTTCTTTAATTGTTTATTTTCAGTATGATTGTTATACGGTCATTATTTACAATTTAACATATCTTTATTTTTATTACCTGTTAGAGGCGAATAATACACTATAAATTGTTATATAAAAGAGGATTTTTATTAACATTATAATAACTATTTGACTTAAGAATTATACACTATGATTGTAATACAAAAAAGGTGTTTTATCATTAATCATTATAATAACTATGAAACAATATAATCAATCAGAAATACAATAATAAATAAATCAGCAAAAAACACCTTATGTATTCTTCTTCTTCTGTCGTGTTGATGATAAAGATCAATTTAGACCAGTGCTCTAATTTTCTGGCTCTATCCTAATTCTTAGCGCACACTCAAAAGTTTAATATTTTTTCCAGCATGTTTATATTGTGGGTGCTCCTTCGGTCCTTTGATTTAGATAAAAGCCCCATCAACTGCTCCTATAACAAAACAGATTCCAAAATTAAACTTTCTTTTAAAATATTGTTAGTTTAAGACTTCCATGCTGGACTGGGAGTGATAGAAAAACATAAAATGTGCCAGCTGCATCTCCTCCCGTGCATGCTGTAAAAATCAGCTAAGGGAATTGAGGGTTTCAGTGTATTGCAATTTAGGCGATGGGCTGACAACCCGTCACTACAGCAATATACAAAACCATCATCTGTATTAGCCCTCTAAACTTGTCAGACGTAGCGGAAAAACATATGTTTAGGTCGTTTTTGCTCTGCCTACCCCATTAGGGATAAAGGCGTGATTCTATGTATGTATGTATGTTAGTTTAATTAATTGAACAGCCAAATTCAAGATGTCCCTGAGTTAAAAATTAAATAGTTTAACAATTGTGTTAATTCCATTTACGTCTCTTCCTTACCTATACATCCCCTAACCCACCAAAACTTTCAGATGCCTCCTGACCTGATTCTCCTCTTTTTTATGCCATTAGATGATTTTGTAGCCATTCTATTTAGCACCTCCACCACGGCAGTGAAACACTGGTTCAGCGAGCTCTTTGCCAGGTTAAACCTGTCTCCAACAGATCTGTAAAAATTATTTGAAACTATGCTATAATACAATTTCTAATGACTTATATTTTCCTGAGTGATGATAACAGTCATAGTACTGTTGAAATTGCAGTTTAATCAAACACCTATTCCTATAGAATCCAGTCACTAGCCAAACTAGACATATAAGTGTTATATTATCCATTTCTAATAAAACAAAGTAAATAAAATATATTAACAATACATGTGAACAATACGCATAATAATAAGCATAAAATAATCATACCTAAAAGAATCCAGAGTGGTAAGTAGCCACAAGACAAGACTGATAATATTTCGGTCTGTGTGTCTATACCATAATTTTGGTCCTTTCTTGGTGAAAGTTGTGGCCCAAGAATTGACTCTTATTGCTCGTAAGCACACAACTGCAGTCTAAAATGTTACTGGAGCTCTTTTTCAGAGAGCCACAGGTTTTTCAACATAATCTTCATTTCGTTAAGGGGTTTTTCGTTTATTTGAATATCATGTAAACACCAATTGCATTTTCATCTTCACTGTCCGTCTCTGTACAAAAACGCTCGATATAAATCTCTGTCTCGGATCAATTGTGTTTGTTGAACCACAAGCACAACACAAAACCACTAAATTGGTTTTAAATGACTCGAAAATACACCATTTCGATAGATAATCGTGTTATCAAACAGAAATCACAGCTGTCAAGAGTGTCAAGTTGACGTAACACAAACGTAACATCGAAATAGTTTGACAGTTTCGTACTGTGTACGTTCAGTGCGTCCCACTAGTATAAGAATCGATCGGTATAAAAATTATACAGGGGTACGTTCACGGGCGCACGGTTAGCGTAAACTTAGGGGAACTTTTCACTTTGACAGTTGATAAAGCCCCGTTCTGAAGCGCCTGTCAGGGGAAATTTCATCCTGACAGGTGCAAGTGCGTGCATGAACGGGGGTTTACGCGAGCTGTCAGATTAAAAGTCGCTCTAACGGTTTCCCCTAGGTGCATGCGTGAACGCACTACTGGTCGTCTGAACGTACCCCTGTTCTTAGCAAAGATAATATAAATCAATAGTTAGTACAGTATTTCCCTATCTCTATGGTTAGTACTGACGAAACGATGATTTTGAATCTATATACTGTTCAACTTACAAAAAAACAACACCTACACTTACTTATTTAATTTTACTTTGCAAATAAACAAAAAAAAACATAAGTTGGTAGTATTTTTATGGTAGAATTTTATATTTTTTATGTTAGCACCCTGACGCCGTGACTTGTCAAATTTTGCCAAAATCATCCCACATCTTAGCTGAATTGTTTTGAAATTAATTAGAAGTATATAAAAATGACGGGCAAAACTAAAGCAGAAGAACCGAAAAAGGAAAAAGTAGAACCAGTGCCAGCTCCTAATGATGATTTGGTAAGTAATAACATAAATACTGTAATTGTATTAGAGGCTGAATTTTTTTGTTGGTCGATTGTCAACAGTTTCTTTATTATTTTACAGTCCGAAGAAGATAAACGGCTCCAAGAAGAGCTCAATATGCTCGTGGAGAAGCTGTTGGTACGTAATTTCACTAAATTTCACTAATCATTTTAAACTGTGCATCATCATCTAACCTCATTCTTTGTTTTTAGGGACATGAAGTCGATTTGTATTTCCCGTCTTTACAAATGTTGAGCAACCTCATAAGGACGTCTACTACATCTATGACGTCGGTGCCAAAGCCTCTGAAATTCCTGCGGGAGCATTATCCTGCTTTGAAACAAGTATATGAGAAGATCAAGGATGCTAAGACCAAGAAGTTTTGCGCTGACGTAGTGTCGGTACTTGCTATGGGAGTGAGTGGAGCTCCCGACGCTGCAGAGAAAAGGGAATGTCTCAAATACTGTTTATTGGGAACCATGCAGAATGTTGGTGATTGGGGCCATGAATATGTCAGGTAAAGTTTCTCTTATCAGACAGTAAGGAGAACTCAAAAACCTTCAATGAAATAGTATTTGTATAATTTTTCATATTTTATAGACAACTAGAAGGTGAGATAGCAGAAGAATGGAATGTGGATAACATGGAGACATTGCTGCCACTGGTGAAAGACGTAGTCTCCTTTGACATGAAGCACTCGGCCGAGATTCAGGCTTGTGACCTGTTGATGGAGATTGACCGTCTTGACCTTATTACCCAACACATGGACCAGAGCAACTACCCTAGGGTCTGCTTGTACTTGATTGGGTGAGTATTTCAATAAATTACTATTTTAGGCCTCACAGTGTGCAATGCACTCTGCTATTCCACAAGAATGTGGTGGGATAGTAGTAGGTGTTGTAGGCTATGGTGCTGCTTATTATCAATTGGGCCATAAAATAATGCTTAGTTGCTGCTGTATTTTTATTATTATTATTATAGCTAGCCTATTAGATCCCACTGCTGGGCAAAGGGAAAAAAAAACCTATTTGTTCTGTTTCATGAGTTTGTGAATGTTATGTTATAATTAATTTGTGAAATTATTATTAAGTTTCTTTTCATTTCTGCAAATATTGCATCACTGCTTGAATACGTCTTAAAATGATTGCAATAGCTGTTGTTTTCCTAACTTCTATGATTCTTAGAAAGTTACACTATCTAAGATAAATAGCACTAGGTACTCAACTCAACTAGTCAAAGATTTATAATTGATGTTGATAAGAGGTTTAAATTTCAAAAATATTCTTCTTTGTCCAGAATTCTAAATAAAATCTATATTTTTTTCAGCTGTGCCAGTTACGTAGTTGAACCGGAGTCCACTCAGATCCTGCAGGGTGTGCTGGACACATACCTGCGGTTCAATGAATACCCCCGTGCCTTGTTGGTCGCTATGCAGCTGCATGACAAGGCCAAATGTGAACAGGTCTTCAATGCCTGCAAAGACCAGTGAGTAACCTTTTGACAATATCTTGGTTCTAGGACTAATTTGGGTTTATAACAAAACTAAGTCTTTCGTCTTTCTAATATTAGTATCTAGGTACCTATGAATTAAGAATAGATTAGGAGACTATTCAAAATTATTCTTTTTCCTCAGATTGATTAAAAAGCAGTTGTGCTACATGTTAGCTCGTCAGTACATACCTTTGGAGATAGAGGATGAAGACTTGCGTACAATCCTGCTCAATGCACACATTAATGACCACTTCCTCAGTCTGGCCAGAGAGGTAAGTGATTTATGTTTTGTTACATATGCTGACCTGAAAAAATATTTCAGAAAAATAAGAAAAAAGCTAATAAAATAACAAAGTTAGCTTCCTCCTTGGAGCATCTCATGTCGCGCACTTTTGTCGCGATTGGCATTGAGTTTTTCAACAGCTAGTGTTAAATATCCTAATCTATCAACAGCTCGACATTATGGAACCCAAAACCCCTGAAGAGGTATACAAGACATGGCTTGAATCAGCGGGCTCGGCGCTCCGCCCATCTTTACTAGCGGAGCATCCAGTTGACTCAGCTAGGCAAAATCTCTCTGCAACATTCGTCAACGCCTTTGTCAATGCTGGTTTCGGGCGCGACAAGCTGGTCACCACCGAGGATGGAAACAAGTGGATGTATAAGAACAAGGATCATGGTTAGTGCTGGCAGTTATTGCAGTTATTCATTGTTTCTTTGACAGCTGTAAAGGAAGTTGTTCAGCTGTTGATTGTCTGAGGAATAAGGACTAAATATTTTATGTTAGCGATGTCGCACTCTGGCGCGGCCTGCGGTGCGGTGGCGGTGGCAGACACGTTGTGTTCCTTCAAAAAGTATAAAAGATCGCAAATTCTATGAAATTAACTGTCCGCCCACGCAGGCCGCGCCAGTGTGCGAGAGGCTTTATGCACAAACTGCAATCATTACCAATGCATTGTTTGAAAATTAACCCATGTTCAGTTCAACTTAAATTTCTGCTCAATCTCAATGTCAGAGCATTTTCATGCCTAGAAAAATATATAACCTGATATTTACTATACCACTATCTGTTAACAAATAGTTTGCTTCTACCTCACGTATTCTTCCCAGGAATGTTGTCAGCCGCAGCCTCTCTCGGCATGATCCACCTGTGGGACGTGGACGGCGGTCTGACGCCCATCGACAAGTACCTCTACACCGCCGATGAGCACATCAAGGCCGGGGCCTTATTAGCGCTGGGGCTGGTGAACTGTGGGGTCAGGAACGAGTGCGATCCTGCCCTTGCATTGTTGTCAGATTATGTGCTACATTCCAGCTCGAATCTCAGGATTGGCAGTGTTCTAGGTAAGTTATAAAGTTGTACCTATAGACTGCTGATGAACACATCAAGGCTGAGGCCTTATTAGCACTGGGCTAGTGAACTGTGTGGTCAGGAACGAATGCGATTGTCAATGATTAAGTAAATATACATCTTTAATGAACTTATCATTTATTTCATGGTTATATCCTTCTGTTAGGTCTAGGTATCGCATATGCGGGTACTCAGCGCGAGGACGTTCTCTCCACTTGTTGCCCGTACTGAGCGACACGGCCGCGCCGCCGGAGATCTGCGCTTTGGCCGCCATCTCGTGTGGACTTATTGCAGTCGTGATATAAACAACTATAGCATTATTAAAACATTATTAAAGCGCAACAAATTACAAAAAAAAAGTCAAAACTATAAAACTAATTTATTTATGATGTTACTACAAAAGCTAGTAACTTACCTAAGAAGCAAAGTCCGAGCCCCAAGTGCAGGAATCTGGCGTAAGTGGACTGATGCAGGTCCTTGTTGTCGTCGATCAGACGCTGGATGATGGCGCAAGTCACCTACGGAAACAACACAGTTACAACTTAATATTTTCTTGAACAACCATCTTTACTTCAACAATTTTCCGGATTCCGTACAACTTAGTGCCTAGTCATTTACACGCCAAAAATTGCATTGTGCGAGCGGAATAGCAAATAATCTTTGGGACTATAAAAAAATTATGCTTCCTCACTCGCACATCTAATAATTTTCTTCTGCCGCGAGTACTGTGCCCAGATAATAAATAGTCAAAAATAACGACAAAAAATCGCATTGAAATTATAAATTAGTATTTTAGTGAATAGCGATCTCTGCTAGAATGAGACGGCGTACTCACGTCTCCGTTGCATGATCCGACAGCAATAAGTCCACACGAGATGGCGGCCAAAGCGCAGATCTCCGGCGGCGCGGCCGTGTCGCTCAGTACGGGCAACAAGTGGGAGAGAACGTCCTCGCGCTGAGTACCCGCATATGCGATACCTAGACCTAACAGAAGGATATAACCATGAAATAAATGATAAGTTCATTAAAGATGTATATTTACTTAATCATTGACAATCGCATTCGTTCCTGACCACACAGTTCACTAGCCCCAGTGCTAATAAGGCCTCAGCCTTGATGTGTTCATCAGCAGTCTATAGGTACAACTTTATAACTTACCTAGAACACTGCCAATCCTGAGATTCGAGCTGGAATGTAGCACATAATCTGACAACAATGCAAGGGCAGGATCGCACTCGTTCCTGACCCCACAGTTCACCAGCCCCAGCGCTAATAAGGCCCCGGCCTTGATGTGCTCATCGGCGGTGTAGAGGTACTTGTCGATGGGCGTCAGACCGCCGTCCACGTCCCACAGGTGGATCATGCCGAGAGAGGCTGCGGCTGACAACATTCCTGGGAAGAATACGTGAGGTAGAAGCAAACTATTTGTTAACAGATAGTGGTATAGTAAATATCAGGTTATATATTTTTTCTAGGCATGAAAATGCTCTGACATTGAGATTGAGCAGAAATTTAAGTTGAACTGAACATGGGTTAATTTTCAAACAATGCATTGGTAATGATTGCAGTTTGTGCATAAAGCCTCTCGCACACTGGCGCGGCCTGCGGTGGCGGACAGTTAATTTCATAGAATTTGCGATCTTTTATACTTTTTGAAGGAACACAACGTGTCTGCCACCGCCACCGCACCGCAGGCCGCGCCAGAGTGCGACATCGCTAACATAAAATATTTAGTCCTTATTCCTCAGACAATCAACAGCTGAACAACTTCCTTTACAGCTGTCAAAGAAACAATGAATAACTGCAATAACTGCCAGCACTAACCATGATCCTTGTTCTTATACATCCACTTGTTTCCATCCTCGGTGGTGACCAGCTTGTCGCGCCCGAAACCAGCATTGACAAAGGCGTTGACGAATGTTGCAGAGAGATTTTGCCTAGCTGAGTCAACTGGATGCTCCGCTAGTAAAGATGGGCGGAGCGCCGAGCCCGCTGATTCAAGCCATGTCTTGTATACCTCTTCAGGGGTTTTGGGTTCCATAATGTCGAGCTGTTGATAGATTAGGATATTTAACACTAGCTGTTGAAAAACTCAATGCCAATCGCGACAAAAGTGCGCGACATGAGATGCTCCAAGGAGGAAGCTAACTTTGTTATTTTATTAGCTTTTTTCTTATTTTTCTGAAATATTTTTTCAGGTCAGCATATGTAACAAAACATAAATCACTTACCTCTCTGGCCAGACTGAGGAAGTGGTCATTAATGTGTGCATTGAGCAGGATTGTACGCAAGTCTTCATCCTCTATCTCCAAAGGTATGTACTGACGAGCTAACCATGTAGCACAACTGCTTTTTAATCAATCTGAGGAAAAGAATAATTTTGAATAGTCTCCTAATCTATTCTTAATTCATAGGTACCTAGATACTAATATTAGAAAGACGAAAGACTTAGTTTTGTTATAAACCCAAATTAGTCCTAGAACCAAGATATTGTCAAAAGGTTACTCACTGGTCTTTGCAGGCATTGAAGACCTGTTCACATTTGGCCTTGTCATGCAGCTGCATAGCGACCAACAAGGCACGGGGGTATTCATTGAACCGCAGGTATGTGTCCAGCACACCCTGCAGGATCTGAGTGGACTCCGGTTCAACTACGTAACTGGCACAGCTGAAAAAAATATAGATTTTATTTAGAATTCTGGACAAAGAAGAATATTTTTGAAATTTAAACCTCTTATCACATCAATTATAAATCTTTGACTAGTTGAGTTGAGTACCTAGTGCTATTTATCTTAGATAGTGTAACTTTCTAAGAATCATAGAAGTTAGGAAAACAACAGCTATTGCAATCATTTTAAGACGTATTCAAGCAGTGATGCAATATTTGCAGAAATGAAAAGAAACTTAATAATAATTTCACAAATTAATTATAACATAACATTCACAAACTCATGAAACAGAACAAATAGGTTTTTTTTTTCCCTTTGCCAGCAGTGGGATCTAATAGGCTAGCTATAATAATAATAATAAAAAATACAGCAGCAACTAAGCAATTATTTTATGGCCAATTGATAATAAGCAGCACCATAGCCTAACAACACTACTACTATCCCACCACATTCTTGTGGAATAGCAGAGTGCATTGCACACTGTGAGGCCTAAAATAGTAATTTATTGAAATACTCACCCAATCAAGTACAAGCAGACCCTAGGGTAGTTGCTGCTGTATTTTTATTATTATTATTATAGCTAGCCTATTAGATCCCCACTGCTGGGCAAAGGGAAAAAAAAACCTATTTGTTCTGTTTCATGAGTTTGTGAATGTTATGTTATAATTAATTTGTGAAATTATTATTAAGTTTCTTTTCATTTCTGCAAATATTGCATCACTGCTTGAATACGTCTTAAAATGATTGCAATAGCTGTTGTTTTCCTAACTTCTATGATTCTTAGAAAGTTACACTATCTAAGATAAATAGCACTAGGTACTCAACTCAACTAGTCAAAGATTTATAATTGATGTTGATAAGAGGTTTAAATTTCAAAAATATTCTTCTTTGTCCAGAATTCTAAATAAAATCTATATTTTTTTCAGCTGTGCCAGTTACGTAGTTGAACCGGAGTCCACTCAGATCCTGCAGGGTGTGCTGGACACATACCTGCGGTTCAATGAATACCCCCGTGCCTTGTTGGTCGCTATGCAGCTGCATGACAAGGCCAAATGTGAACAGGTCTTCAATGCCTGCAAAGACCAGTGAGTAACCTTTTGACAATATCTTGGTTCTAGGACTAATTTGGGTTTATAACAAAACTAAGTCTTTCGTCTTTCTAATATTAGTATCTAGGTACCTATGAATTAAGAATAGATTAGGAGACTATTCAAAATTATTCTTTTTCCTCAGATTGATTAAAAAGCAGTTGTGCTACATGTTAGCTCGTCAGTACATACTTTGGAGATAGAGGATGAAGACTTGCGTACAATCCTGCTCAATGCACACATTAATGACCACTTCCTCAGTCTGGCCAGAGAGGTAAGTGATTTATGTTTTGTTACATATGCTGACCTGAAAAAATATTTCAGAAAAATAAGAAAAAAGCTAATAAAATAACAAAGTTAGCTTCCTCCTTGGAGCATCTCATGTCGCGCACTTTTGTCGCGATTGGCATTGAGTTTTTCAACAGCTAGTGTTAAATATCCTAATCTATCAACAGCTCGACATTATGGAACCCAAAACCCCTGAAGAGGTATACAAGACATGGCTTGAATCAGCGGGCTCGGCGCTCCGCCCATCTTTACTAGCGGAGCATCCAGTTGACTCAGCTAGGCAAAATCTCTCTGCAACATTCGTCAACGCCTTTGTCAATGTGGTTTCGGGCGCGACAAGCTGGTCACCACCGAGGATGGAAACAAGTGGATGTATAAGAACAAGGATCATGGTTAGTGCTGGCAGTTATTGCAGTTATTCATTGTTTCTTTGACAGCTGTAAAGGAAGTTGTTCAGCTGTTGATTGTCTGAGGAATAAGGGACTAAATATTTTATGTTAGCGATGTCGCACTCTGGCGCGGCTGCGGTGCGGTGGCGGTGGCAGACACGTTGTGTTCCTTCAAAAGTATAAAAGATCGCAAATTCTATGAAATTAACTGTCCGCCACCGCAGGCCGCGCCCAGTGTGCGAGAGGCTTTATGCACAAACTGCAATCATTACCAATGCATTGTTTGAAAATTAACCCCATGTTCAGTTCAACTTAAATTTCTGCTCAATCTCAATGTCAGAGCATTTTCATGCCTAGAAAAATATATAACCTGATATTTACTATACCACTATCTGTTAACAAATAGTTTGCTTCTACCTCACGTATTCTTCCCAGGAATGTTGTCAGCCGCAGCCTCTCTCGGCATGATCCACCTGTGGGACGTGGACGGCGGTCTGACGCCATCGACAAGTACCTCTACACCGCCGATGAGCACATCAAGGCCGGGGCCTTATTAGCGCTGGGGCTGGTGAACTGTGGGGTCAGGAACGAGTGCGATCCTGCCCTTGCATTGTTGTCAGATTATGTGCTACATTCCAGCTCGAATCTCAGGATTGGCAGTGTTCTAGGTAAGTTATAAAGTTGTACCTATAGACTGCTGATGAACACATCAAGGCTGAGGCCTTATTAGCACTGGGGCTAGTGAACTGTGTGGTCAGGAACGAATGCGATTGTCAATGATTAAGTAAATATACATCTTTAATGAACTTATCATTTATTTCATGGTTATATCCTTCTGTTAGGTCTAGGTATCGCATATGCGGGTACTCAGCGCGAGGACGTTCTCTCCCACTTGTTGCCCGTACTGAGCGACACGGCCGCGCCCGCCGGAGATCTGCGCTTTGGCCGCCATCTCGTGTGGACTTATTGCTGTCGGATCATGCAACGGAGACGTGAGTACGCCGTCTCATTCTAGCAGAGATCGCTATTCACTAAAATACTAATTTATAATTTCAATGCGATTTTTTGTCGTTATTTTTGACTATTTATTATCTGGGCACAGTACTCGCGGCAGAAGAAAATTATTAGATGTGCGAGTGAGGAAGCATAATTTTTTTATAGTCCCCAAAGATTATTTGCTATTCCGCTCGCACAATGCAATTTTTGGCGTGTAAATGACTAGGCACTAAGTTGTACGGAATCCGGAAAATTGTTGAAGTAAAGATGGTTGTTCAAGAATATTAAGTTGTAACTGTGTTGTTTCCGTAGGTGACTTGCGCCATCATCCAGCGTCTGATCGACGACAACAAGGACCTGCATCAGTCCACTTACGCCAGATTCCTGCACTTGGGGCTCGGACTTTGCTTCTTAGGTAAGTTACTAGCTTTTGTAGTAACATCATAAATAAATTAGTTTTATAGTTTTGACTTTTTTTTTGTAATTTGTTGCGCTTTAATAATGTTTTAATAATGCTATAGTTGTTTATATCACGACTGCAATAAGTCCACACGAGATGGCGGCCAAAGCGCAGATCTCCGGCGGCGCGGCCGTGTCGCTCAGTACGGGCAACAAGTGGGAGAGAACGTCCTCGCGCTGAGTACCCGCATATGCGATACCTAGACCTAACAGAAGGATATAACCATGAAATAAATGATAAGTTCATTAAAGATGTATATTTACTTAATCATTGACAATCGCATTCGTTCCTGACCACACAGTTCACTAGCCCCAGTGCTAATAAGGCCTCAGCCTTGATGTGTTCATCAGCAGTCTATAGGTACAACTTTATAACTTACCTAGAACACTGCCAATCCTGAGATTCGAGCTGGAATGTAGCACATAATCTGACAACAATGCAAGGGCAGGATCGCACTCGTTCCTGACCCCCACAGTTCACCAGCCCCCAGCGCTAATAAGGCCCCGGCCTTGATGTGCTCATCGGCGGTGTAGAGGTACTTGTCGATGGGCGTCAGACCGCCGTCCACGTCCACAGGTGGATCATGCCGAGAGAGGCTGCGGCTGACAACATTCCTGGGAAGAATACGTGAGGTAGAAGCAAACTATTTGTTAACAGATAGTGGTATAGTAAATATCAGGTTATATATTTTTCTAGGCATGAAAATGCTCTGACATTGAGATTGAGCAGAAATTTAAGTTGAACTGAACATGGGTTAATTTTCAAACAATGCATTGGTAATGATTGCAGTTTGTGCATAAAGCCTCTCGCACACTGGCGCGGCCTGCGGTGGCGGACAGTTAATTTCATAGAATTTGCGATCTTTTATACTTTTTGAAGGAACACAACGTGTCTGCCACCGCCACCGCACCGCAGGCCGCGCCAGAGTGCGACATCGCTAACATAAAATATTTAGTCCTTATTCCTCAGACAATCAACAGCTGAACAACTTCCTTTACAGCTGTCAAAGAAACAATGAATAACTGCAATAACTGCCAGCACTAACCATGATCCTTGTTCTTATACATCCACTTGTTTCCATCCTCGGTGGTGACCAGCTTGTCGCCGCCCGAAACCAGCATTGACAAAGGCGTTGACGAATGTTGCAGAGAGATTTTGCCTAGCTGAGTCAACTGGATGCTCCGCTAGTAAAGATGGGCGGAGCGCCGAGCCCGCTGATTCAAGCCATGTCTTGTATACCTCTTCAGGGGTTTTGGGTTCCATAATGTCGAGCTGTTGAAGATTAGGATATTTAACACTAGCTGTTGAAAAACTCAATGCCAATCGCGACAAAAGTGCGCGACATGAGATGCTCCAGGAGGAAGCTAACTTTGTTATTTTATTAGCTTTTTTCTTATTTTTCTGAAATATTTTTTCAGGTCAGCATATGTAACAAAACATAAATCACTTACCTCTCTGGCCAGACTGAGGAAGTGGTCATTAATGTGTGCATTGAGCAGGATTGTACGCAAGTCTTCATCCTCTATCTCCAAAGGTATGTACTGACGAGCTAACATGTAGCACAACTGCTTTTTAATCAATCTGAGGAAAAAGAATAATTTTGAATAGTCTCCTAATCTATTCTTAATTCATAGGTACCTAGATACTAATATTAGAAAGACGAAAGACTTAGTTTTGTTATAAACCCAAATTAGTCCTAGAACCAAGATATTGTCAAAAGGTTACTCACTGGTCTTTGCAGGCATTGAAGACCTGTTCACATTTGGCCTTGTCATGCAGCTGCATAGCGACCCAACAAGGCACGGGGGTATTCATTGAACCGCAGGTATGTGTCCAGCACACCCTGCAGGATCTGAGTGGACTCCGGTTCAACTACGTAACTGGCACAGCTGAAAAAAATATAGATTTTATTTAGAATTCTGGACAAAGAAGAATATTTTTGAAATTTAAACCTCTTATCAACATCAATTATAAATCTTTGACTAGTTGAGTTGAGTACCTAGTGCTATTTATCTTAGATAGTGTAACTTTCTAAGAATCATAGAAGTTAGGAAAACAACAGCTATTGCAATCATTTTAAGACGTATTCAAGCAGTGATGCAATATTTGCAGAAATGAAAAGAAACTTAATAATAATTTCACAAATTAATTATAACATAACATTCACAAACTCATGAAACAGAACAAATAGGTTTTTTTTTCCCTTTGCCCAGCAGTGGGATCTAATAGGCTAGCTATAATAATAATAATAAAAATACAGCAGCAACTAAGCATTATTTTATGGCCCAATTGATAATAAGCAGCACCATAGCCTACAACACCTACTACTATCCCACCACATTCTTGTGGAATAGCAGAGTGCATTGCACACTGTGAGGCCTAAAAAGTAATTTATTGAAATACTCACCCAATCAAGTACAAGCAGAACCCCCT
>JARACY010001816.1:0-51473 GCA_029255725.1 Scrobipalpa atriplicella
CCAAACCAAATCTTGATGATCAAATCCAATCTTGATATCTTGTGAGACGGTGACTTTCGGAATGCAATAGGCTAATCCAGTGTTATTATACGGCTGGCTTCTGTTTGTGATAAATCATAATCATAATCATTTATTTATCGTCAATACAGGTACAAAATGATGACATTGTAAAAGTATGTGGTATCACTGTAAAGGGCCTTACGGCATACAATAATAATATAGTCCTAATTACTAATAGCTATTAAAATAACAAATATTATGAAAACATGTCAATAATTTAGACTAAAGGTCGATATTGGAATAAAATTAATTATTTTTTATCACTATGAAAATCATTTAAAGAGTAGTAAAAATTTTCTGCCAGAACATTAAACAATTTCGATTTGAATGGACCGATATTCAGTTCTCTGATTGACGAGGGTAAGTGGTTGAATATTTTTGGTCCCAAATTAATGGCGATAGATATGTATCAAAGGAAAGAAATAGATACAGAAAAATTGCAATTTCTTGCTTGTGGCATTGATGTTACGATCTTCCAGCACCCCGAAATTGTCGAATCCTTATTTTGTTCTTAGCTTGAATCATCTAATAAAAGAATTTTGGATATATTTGTCTATTTTAACAAAGTTCGAGCGTCACACAATATCACTGAACCAAGTCGTAAATTTTGTCCTTATATTTATTCTATACAGTAATTTTGTATGGAAGGGAAAGTTGTTCAGTTTCATGGGTAGGTTTACACCTTAAAATTTGATCAGCTATTTTTTTTTTACTTCCGGTATTGTAGAGTTGTGCTCTACTACAATTTCATATCTACTACACAACACTTCTTTTTCTTGTTCAGACCAGCACCGGAGTCTGTGTGGACACCATCTCCCAAGACACGTTCATCATCATGGCCACCACGACCACGATCTACGGAGTCATCGTCCTTATAGCCAGTGTGATCCCACTAAGCAAGAAGACTTTATTAGTGGCCATGTATTTGGTATCAGCAGCTGCTGCCTTCTTAGCAGTTCTTATTACGAATATGTAAGTTTGGATTTCGAACTCTACATTACATTCTTCTACTAAATTTATGTTCTCGGGCAAATTGTTCTTAGAGCCAGTATTGTTCCGCTTAGCAAGAAGACTTTATTAGTTGTCATGTATTTAGGCTCGTATTTATAAAGCGATCTCAAGATTGAGCAATATTGAGTGGGGATTTGACAGGTAATTTTGTACTGGAATGACATTTCTGATACGAAATCAAACTCGCTGTCACTCTTGAGAGCTGATTATAAATACGGGCCTTAGTCTCTGCAGCTGCTGCTTTCCTTGCAGTTCGTAAATAATTTTGAGATCTACATTTTATTGTATTTGTTTTGCTTCACTGTCCCACGTAGCAAGAAAACTTCACTTCACACTTCCTTGTCGTATTCAAATTACTTTTATAAATGTGTCCTGAAAGTTTTATGCTGGCAAATGTGTTCATTTAGGAATTTGGTGAACTATCACAAAAAATGAAAAAACAACATAGTTTTATATTTGAGTCAATGTTTTTGCCAGGGTGGTTGCTGGTGTAGCATTCTCAGCGTTACAAATGGCTGCCCTCGGCATTGGACCTCTGACGGCATATGCTGTGCAGCTGTTCCCGACCAGTTTAAGGTAAGATTTTGATTTTGTTTTATCATTTTACATACATACATAAATCACGCCTTTATCCCTAATGGGGTAGGCAGAGCGACAACGACCCAAACAAAGGTCGTTCCGCCACGTTTGACAAGTTTTGAGGGTTGTTTAAGATAGATCTGTCTGTATATTGCTGTAGTGACAGGTTGTCAACCCATCGCCTAAATTACAATATACTGAAACCCTCGAATCCCTTAGCTGGTTTTTACAGCATACCCGGGAGGAGATGCAGCTGGCACATTCTATGTTTTTCTATTGCTCCCAGTTCAGCATGGAAGTAATTTTATCATTTTATTTATTGTTTATTGTACACAAGTAACATGAGAAATACAAAACACAATGAGAAACAACACAACAGGTACAGCTTATTTCTACTAAGAAATTTCTTCCAGCTGACCATATTTATTCATTTTATTCATATTTTGTTGCATTTTATTTGTTTTGATATGTTGACGACTTGTTATTCTTAAGCTTTTGGTGTTTAAAGACCAAAAATTTGATCAGAGCAGCGCAGCAGCGGCACGTAACACCGTGGACATGGTCACTGGTTCTATTATCGCTCCTATGAAATTATAGGTTTATATCGGGTGTAAGGGACAGGGTACCAGAACCTGAACTGATAGGGGTTGCTCAGTCAACGAAACTAAACAACTTTCACAAGGAAATCTTTCAGGAAATGTTTTTTTTTTCTTTACCATACAAATTGTCTGATCGACATGGTCATTTTGTATGGAAAAGTCAATCTTATTTTTCATTTCCTGAAAAAAAAACTTGGTGAAAGTTGTTCAGTTACGTTAACCAAGCAACCCTTATCAGTTTCTGCTACGCTGTCCCTTACACTGGATATAAACAGGGTGTTAATTTAATTGCGTGCCATAGCTTAGGGGCTGTTTCAGTAACGTTAAAGGAGCCCATAAAAAATATTTAAAGAAGTCCATTTCAAAAAATACATACATACATACATAAATCACGCCTTTATCCCTAATGGGGTAGGCAGAGCGTTAACGACCCAAACAAAGGTCATTACGCCACATCTGACAAGTTTTGAGGGTTGTTTAAGATAGATCTGTATATTGCTGTAGTGACAGGTTGTCAGCCCATCGCCTAGATTACAATATATTAAAACCCTCGAATCCCTTAGCTGGTTTTTACAGCATGCCCGGGAGGAGATGCAGCTGGCACATTCTATGTTTTTCTATCGCTCCCAGTCCAGCATGGAAGATTTCAAAAAATCAATAAACCAAAAGTCACCGCGCTGTCTCTCGCACTATAACCGAGCACGCGCGAGTCGCTATCACTGGGCGATGCCACTCGCGTCGCGCGTCGCGCGCGATTGGTTATAGCACGAGATCTAGCGCAACTCTGGGATTCATTATGAATACCTACCGACTTATGTCTTTTTGATTTTTTGAGTTGGATTTTTTAAATATATTTTTATAGGCTCCTTTTACGTTACCGAAACACCCTCTAAGCTATGGCACGCAATTAAATAAACACTCTGTATAATATAACTGTATGTTTGTTCGACAGGGGCTGCGCGGTAGGTGCAGTACTAATGTGGGGTCGAGTGGGTTCCGTAGTGGGGGCGAATCTGGCCGGATACTTGCTGGTCATCGCATGCACCCCCACTTTCTATGTCTTCGGCACATTACTGTTGGGTACGTATTTTTATCTTGTGAAATCATAATCACCCTAAAAATATGTCTTCTAGATGTGGTTATAGTCAAATCAAATCAAATATTCATTAATCAAATTAATCAAATATTATAGCTTGTAATTGGCATATATTCATTTAATAAAATATGCTGTTAGCTTCCCGAATACAATAAAATAAAATAAATAATACTTTAATCAGTTAGTTTTATCAGAATAAAACTCAAATAAAGATGTCAATAGACTTTGAAATACGAGATCTATTGGCACAGATAATATAATATTATACTAGTACAGATGCCTAACGTCATACAACAAAACTGGTCCGCATTAACCGGGCAGACCGCTGGGCAGGCCCGTTTTTAGGGCATTTTGACGCAATTAAATAACACATTTACTTTATTTGAACAGTTTTTCACGGTTTAAATCTGTTAGATGAATGTTTGTTTAGAACGACTTAACCGTAGAGCCATCTCTTGATATTTTTAAAAGCTTATTTACTGTAGTACGGAATGGGACCCCATGCTATTGGCCAGTAGCGCCTCTTGTAAATGTGACATGTCTCGTAAATGCTTTCTTTTACATGTTATTACCAAAAGGAAAGGACCGCTAGGAGAACTGGTCAGGTTGATTACCAATAAGAAAATTGACTAGTATATTTTAACTTTATTTTATTTGCAGTATGCGCAGCGTTAAGCTTCCTTCTTCCAAAAGAGCCATCGCGACACAATCCAGAAACAATAAACAACAATAACAATAGATAGAACACCTACAGTATTAAATTAAATAATAATAATTTAAGCATTATTAGTCACTGTGAATAAGACTTTAATACTTATGTATTTCCGTTAAACTGTTGCTATTTTTGATAAGCTTTAAACTAGGTAAGACAAATTAATTATAAGTTTTTATAGAAACGATGTATTTATTTTATTTTTACACTTTAAATACATATATATTATATTATACCTATCAGCTTATCCTTCTTTCACGTCAAACCAAACGGGAAAATATACAAAAATGTACCGATTGCAGCATTAAATAGGTCAAAAGTTAGGTAACTTAGGCCCGTATTTATAATCAGCTCTCAAGAGTGACAGCGAGTTTGAGTTCGTATCAGAAATGTCATTTCAGTACAAAACGGTCTAATCTAACGGCCTAATAAATAAATCTTGAGATCGCTTTATAAAAACGAGCCTTAGGCTCGTATAAAGCTATCTCAAGGTTGAGAGCAATATTGAGTGCGGATTTGACAGGTGATTTTGTACTGGAACGACCTTTCTGATACGAACTCAAACTCGCTGTCATTCTTGAGAGCTGATTATAAATACGGGCCCTGGGCTCGTATTTATAAAGCGATCTCAAGATTGAGAGCAATATTAAGTATGGATTTGACAGGTCGTTTTGCACTGAAATAACATTTTTGATACGAACTCAAACTAGCTGTCACTCTTTGAGTGCTGTTTATAAATACGGGCCTTAGTGTTACTTTTTACAAATGTGGCAATACTCCGATGCATATTGGATTTGATATCGATCTTTTCAGCAATAACTTATCCATACCAAATCCTATCTTGAGTTGTCATGTCAACCTGTATGTTGAAGATAATGGTAAATCTTAAACCTGGCTGGCATTATTGCAAAAACAACCTATTTCAAATTAACTTCCGTATCGTGGCCTTCACCTATAGCCGGGATTACCGGCATGTTGTTTTCTTGTGGCATTTTAATCACGAAAACGCAGCCTCATAATACTATAGATCTTATCAATACCTACGAATTATAAATAAACTAGGTTTTCTTACTAAATTACGTGTAGTGTAGTAGTTTTACTTAGAATATAAGTATATAGGTAGCACGAGACTATACACTCAACACATACAAGACTTCTGATCCTCTTCTAGGAAGTAGATATGTATCTACTATACTTAGGTGTTACATTTTTAAGATTTTATATGAGTTTGTTACCTAAAATCGGTGTATAATATAATAAAGCCATGGCTTTTAATGCTATTGCAGATATTCTATTAGGGTAGAATTTAAAATTGCGATCCTGAATGGACCTTGTTCCAATCTAGGGAATGCAATCCCGACTCGAGATTCTGATTCTTAATCAAGAATTACAACTTTATGAACATCCAATTTCTGTAAACAATTATTAACTAACAAAAAATAAACAATACCTAGACAAAAAGCTCCGGTAAGCCCCAGCGAGTTAGTCAAACCGAGATCCTGTCTATAATCATATAAAAGGTAAGAAATAAAAATTATAGAGCAGTGTTTAACCTAAGAGTGTACACAACTCTATTAAACAAAGTGCCAAGAAAATATAAGAAAAAAAATAAAACTCATACATAGTCTTAATGTAACATTACTTCACTTTTAAAGAGGATCATAATGATTATTTTAATATACGTGATGTGAACTCGACGAACTTAGCGAGCTTTCTTGTAAATTATGTAATGTGATGTTAATTTAAAATTAAAAAATAAACTATGTTATAGATCGTTTGAAAATCTCTGACGTCAGGGTTAATCGGGTTGTTCCACCCTACGACTCAAAAGGTCGACATTACAGAAACTTAGCGGTAAGCACTGATATAAATATTTATTACCTAGTCCACTTATCATAATGAGTTTAGCCGCTACTTTAGTAAACATAGGAAAAATATAACGATAGTTGAAGAGGTCAAGTAGTACAATCGTGTATTATTGTTTACACACATTATATCAATCCTTAATTTCGGTACATATTTCAATTATGAACGGCAAGAGCTTTAAAAACAAAACTTAAATATACAGTTTCGATACAGATAGTGTAATTTACTTTTAAGCAAGGATATTGTCCAAAAGTGTTATTAGTTTTAGCAGAAAATTATTTAAAATGAAAATGTATCGAAATAGGAAGAGTATTGGATATTTGAGATTATATCTTTCGCATTGGTAAATATATCCTACTTATAAGATAATAAATCCAAAAGTGACTAAGATTATTTTGAGCGAATCTCAGGAGATTATACATAATCAGTTCTTACTCATACTTTGCAGAAAATACCTTCCAAATTGTTTGTTATATTTTACGCAAGGACATTGGTATGCCTAAATTACCCTATTCAATGTTTATCCATCGATTAGGTAGGACCGTAATTAGGTACAAAAGAATAATAACCTGGTGTCAAAAAGCTGTATTACTTAAATTATCAACAGTATATTTAGTTAATGATAGTGTTTTTTTCTAATGACCACTACTTATATTCAATCAGTGAAGTGAGGATGAGAGGGAAGAAAAGTTACTTGGTGACGAGGAGTCAGGAGCTGAAGAAAGTGCCGATGGAAATGGATTTGGAAGATGCTTTAGATTTGGCAGGTTAGTATTTGTAGTTACTGTACAAGGTAGTGTGGTATTTAGTTACTCAAACCGAAATTTTTAATTTATTTTATTGTGATTGTAGGTATTGGTACCGATTCTGTTCAAAACCCAACTTAGCTAATTTCAGTTTAATCGGTACCATAATGATTGTGAGCAAAATCGTGGGTGAAATTAATTTAGGTGCAATCATAATGGATTTTGTACAACGATTAATAAGTGTGCCTACTGAATTTATGTGATATATTACTCAAGTGCAAATATTCTTTCAATGGAGATAATATTATAAAATACATAGGGTCTATCTAGCTTCATGTGTTTTCATTACATTGCTGGCTTCTTTATTTTTTGCCTGGCTCCAGTGACTATATACTGAAGATTTGAACAGCAACGCAAACTTTACAAAGTTCTTCATTCACTATACTCCATATTTTTAACGTTGCGTTATCGATACCAACTTGTTTTGCGGTCCATAACTTTTTCTTTACAATTTTAAAGAAAGTCGACCGCAAAACAAGGTTAAGTATTGTCTGCGGTTCCGAAATTTGAACCTCTGCTAAGTAGCAAGGAAATAGCTATTTATGGGCCGCAAAACAAGTTGGTATCGATAACGCAACGTAAAAAACGGAGTATAAATGATGCTATTATTTCAAGTTAAGAGAGGTTTACATGGTTTTACAATGCCCAGAAATAAAAAACTTTTGACTTTCGTTGCATTAAGCATAGGGTCGTCACACTACCTACGTAAAAATACAATACGGGGTGTAAGAGACAGCTTCCCGCAAATCGATAGATGTTGTGTGTACGACAGTTTTTTTTTTCAAAAAATGGAAAAAAAACCTTCCATACAAAATGACCACCGCAATCAGATTTTTTTTTTATGGAAAAGCCATTTTTTCTTAAGTTTGCTGGAAGTTGTCTCTTACTCCCGGTATTTTTGGCGCCTGTTCAAATTTACTAAGCAAGATTAAAAAAATAATTATTCAATCAAAATTTCAGGCGTTGGCAAGTTTCAATGGTTCCACTGCGCGCTTATGTTGACGACTCTATCGGCAGCCATCATGGAAATGATTGGCAACGCGTTCATCCTGCCAGCTGCTGCCTGTGACCTTGGTGTGCCTGATAGTTTGAGAGGAATTATTACATCTATTCCAAATATTGGTGCGTTTATCATAAATCTAAATATTTATCATAAATCTACCTACCCTTACTGGTTCCTATTTCTTTGACTTCGATGTAAGCTGTGAAAATTGTTTGTTACTTACTTTTTTCTTTACTATAACTGTATAACAAAGCAGCTCTTATGCAACCAATGAGTAATCTCTTCGGACGTCCGCTCCCCGTTCACATTCATCTTCCTTAACATACTGGTTGACTATTTTCTAGACATCCTTAGAAAACCTACAACGTCTAAATGTATTTTTAGGTATAATTCTATCAGCGCCGCTATGGGGTCGAGCAGCAGATAAGCTGGGTCGTAAGCCCGTGCTGCAGTCATCTTGCGCGGGAGCCGGGATCATCGCCCTCACAGCCTCCCTCATGCCAGATCTGGTCAGCTTCGCCATCTGCAAGTTTATTGCTGCCTTGTTGTAAGTCTTCTCCATGTCAATCTAACTAGCAGTCTTCGATACATTATTTTTGGCAAAAGTTGTTCATGTAATATAGTTTTTTAGCCTGGCTTGCCCATCGTCACTGGGTTTCGCGTATGCTGGAGAGATGGTCCCGAGAAGAAGGCGAGATCTTGCCGTGCTGGCCATTAGTGGGCTCATGATGCTGGCCACTGTTTCGAGTCCAGGTAAGTTTATTACTGGGTTTGTATTTGTAAAAGGGAAAGATTAAGGTATTATTACGAGGAATAGGTAGCGTAACCTCCTGAGATTGCAAAATCTCGCGATGGATACTAGAGAAACAGCCAAACTTGGACACTATCGACGCACCATGTTACAGAAAAAAAAACATCGATTACCTATCTCTTCCCCTTCCAGGGCTTGCCTGGGCAATTTTACCCTTTGACTGGCACCTCCAGTTTGCAACCCTCACCATCCGTCCATGGCGTCTCCTCACAGCAGTGTATGCCCTGCCACTAATCCTGGCAGCTCTCTGGATGACCCAGGCTAAAGAAAGCCCCAAGTTCCTGGTAACTAAAGGGAAATATGAAGAAGCTTTGGAAGTGTTGAGGCATATTTTTGAGAAGAACAAAGGGTTGCCCGAAGATGAGTTTTGCGTAAGTTGATATATTCACTTACTTATTGTTAGTTTCCCCTGGGGAATCGAAGAGAATATACTAGCCTATTTATTTTGTAGAAGCCAGAACTGATGATGCAAGTGATAATTATGCAGTTGTTACCTGCTGCGCGCATAACGTTTTGTATTGCACCCTTTGTAGGTGACGTCTCTGAAAATATGCTCAGAAGAAGACAACAGCTGCTATGCGGATGATTCGCTGACCGAAGTTGAGTTGACTGGTAGACGCAGAAGCGAGTCCGCCTTGAGTCTGCTCCGGCCGCCGCATCTCAAGTGGCTGGCGTTGACTGGATTTCTGATGTTCGGTCTTTTCTCTTTGTAAGTCAGTAACTTTAGAGCCTCAAATTGTATGAGTGAGAGAGGATTGAGAGTTACAATTATTTACCAGCTGTCTTTTTTTTCAAGCGTACACGAGAGTTAAGGTGTACCTACATATTGCATTCATATTCCTATTCAAAATATCTCTCAGGATCTGTCAGATGTGCTGAAATCTTTAGGATCCACTCCAGTGATTGAAGTTGCAAATACTGATCTGCCACCGACAATACCTACTGAATCTGTAAAAATTAAATGTATCATTACAGATTAAACGGCTTGTTTATGTTTGTGACTGATACAATCAACAAAGTGATGAGAGATACCTCGAACGAAGACGGTACGCTTTGCATCGTCATGAACCAGGCGCAAAATGAGGTATGTTTGTTAATCCTAAATATATATTTTTATTCCTCAAAGAATTAGGCGCAAAATAATTTTCAATCAATCAATTAATACTTGCTCCATTTTGATCTAGGATCAAACTCGTCAGGATCATATTTATCTCTATAATTATCTATCAGCATCACGTAGGTATCACTCACTACAAACAACAACAACTTCCTGCAAACTGTTAAATTTTCACGAAAAAAATCTTTCAGAAAATAAAAACAATTTTTGGCTGCTCCACACAATTATTTTGATTGAGGTGCTCATTTTGTAAGGGGAATTATAATTTCTTTTCCGAATTCCTAAAAAAATACTTTGTGAAAGCTGTTCAGTTCCGTTGGAAGAGCAACCCTATCAATTAGCGGGAAGCTGTACTTAGGCTCGTATTTATAAAGCAATCTCAAGATAGAGAGCAATATTAAGTATGGAATTGACAGATCATTTTGTACTGAAATGACATTTCTGATACGAACTCAAACTCGCTGTCACTCTTGAGAGCTGATTATAAATACGGGCCTTAGACCATTTTCAAAGAAGTAGCAAGGTTCTATTATATTTCAGACCAGCTCCGGTTGCAACGACCACATCTCTAACGACACATTCCTCCTAATGGTCGGCACCACATTAATCTACGGTGTGATTGTGCTCGCAGTCAGTCTCTGTCCTGTTTCCAAGAAAACTCTGCTCGTTGGGATGTTCTCTGTCAACTGCGTCGCTTGCCTTCTGTCTGGATTGTTGACTAACAGGTAAGTTTCCAGAATCTCCTATAATCACTGCTTCCGTGGGTGTCATTGGAACTCGATCTAGAAACTGTGTTCAGACAAATTGACTGCCATCACCGAAAAACGGTTGGGACAACTGGTTATTTTACTATCTGATTCAGAAGACGCTTAAGATTCAATTTTACTTACACGCATAAGGCTTTTCAAACAAAGAAAAAGTTATGCTCTACCCCATTAAGCCTTAAGATACCAACACTAGCTGCGATGATCACCATCTCTATTTTATTTATTTATTTTATTTTATTTTATTCGGAATACCAACAGCAAATATAGGTACAGATGCACAATATAAAAACTTAATAACTACATAGCCATTTAGAGGTATTCGCAGATACATTCAGTGAAGACTGTTATAAATAGAACACTCAGGTTAACCTTGAAATTAAATAAAAGGAAAAACTAAAAGAAACTTGCTGGAAAATATAACGAAATACCCAATTAAATTATGAACTATGTTGCGTTAACGGGGGGTTCAAAGAAATTATTAATGACGATTTTTTTAATTTCTGATGGTTTCGTGCTAAAATAGTCCAAATTTGAGTTGATTTTTGCCAAATCGTATTACTACCAGGCATCTTACCATTCTATGCCTAGTCAATTTCTCTTAGCAATATTTACCTACTATCAAACGCGTAATATTATTTTTTACGTACAAGCATACGGCTTTTCAAACAACATCGAAAATGTATATTTCTTGGTGAAAGCGTAAAAGAAACTGATAGGGGTTGCTCAGTTAACGAAACTGAACAACTATTTCATCAGGAAATTCTTTCAGGAAATGTTTTTTTTTGTGATAATTACAGGTTTACAAACTTTAAAAATAAATCACATAAAATCAAATAATTTATTAAATAATATCCTTATATTATGCTTGTGTGTTATTATCTGGTTTCTAAATGTTCCTATTGCTGTGTGGAATGAGACATAGGTTTAAAAATAACTAAGATTTAGTGTTAATTAGATTCTTTGGTTTATTAGTACTCCTAACAATAATATCTAGAAATTATGTAAACTGTTGGTGTTCCAATAAAAAATTATTAAAATTATTATTAAATGATTAAATTTTATTCACTCTTTTTAACCAGGATGGTGGCTGGTGCAGCTATGTCGGCACTGCAGCTGACGTCACTCGGAGTTGGGCCCCTGACTGCGTATGCTGTACAACTCTTCCCTACTAGTTTAAGGTAAATTGATAATTTTATTCAGTTACATTGAATGGAGACCACGTTTAGACAAACGCAGTGTCGGGGGTACTCCTGGGTCCTACGATTGGTCGCTGGGCTTAGTGGCGCTCTATGGAAGAAGTTTAAGTAATCTTCAGCAATGGATAAATACGTCCGTAGTTCTACTCTCCTACCTCAAAAAAAATGAGAAGAATCTAGCGAATGGGGTTAAAAACTGAGAACTTAATGGCGCCACAGTTTTTCCTGTGATTGGTCAGTAATCTTTCAATATCAATATCTATGTCATTTTTGTGTCTTCTCATTGGTCTCTTTTGGAACACTCAACAGTGGCGCCATCTGCAATTAGCTTTGCGTTTTTATCCCCATTAATAAATGCTAATAAATATTAGTTAGTAAGGAAGGCGACATCATATCTGCTTTGTTAATTACTGAAAACAAGTCTGGTTCATTGAGTCCGATTAAAGTTTAATAAGACCAAATTGCAAACAATTGCAATTGACAATAATTTGTTATTGTTGCCATTTGCCATCTGTGTCATTGAAAATAACTGACCTATTTTCAATTTCTGAACTAGGGTTTTGTGCAAAGCCCGTCTAGGGGAGTACCACCCTCTTGCTTATTTCTGCCGCCAAGCAGAAGTGGTCGTACTCTGTCTGAAGGGCAAGAGAGCCAGTCAGAAATTACAGGCACAGCACAGGAGACATTCCACCTTAGGTATCACGTTGTGCATCGAGATAAAGTTATAGGATACGGTGCTGCTAACCATCAGGTGAGCCGTATGCTAAGTTGCCACTATATCACATAAAAAAATGTTAAATGTGAGAATTTACCGGAAGACGTCGTTCAAAATTAATTCAGTTAATGGTATGAGCTGAGCCTAAACGCAACATCTCTGGCACACACCTACGAAGAAATTCAAAGGTTAATTGTATGCAACCTAATCTAGGATTGGGTCTGGTCTAGATTAGGTAGCCGAACTCGTGAAATATGGGAAAAAGGCTAGGAAGATGATGAACAAGATACAAAAAAAAAATACGAAGTAAGCTGTATACTCGTATTATTTTCAAAATTTTCCATCCTCTTTATGGTCCAATTGCCGGAATGTCCTTATTAGTCGCATCCGTGGTCCCATCGTAAACAGCCTTTCTCAAGACAAATCAACTTTGACAATGACATTGTATTGTAACAATAAAATATCATCACGCTAACTCGCTAATTAGTTGCCTAGCTATTAAGCTTGCCACGCGTTTCGTCCAGTTAGCGTCATCTTCAATGTAATTGACCAAGATCAAGTTTATTGCATTTAAAGTAATTGTTATGACATTGTTCGTAATGTAACTGATCAGTAAGTATTTTTGTCCGATGGATATCACGTCGTCAATTATTTTATTTGCGAAGGCCTCGTTCCAAGTTGGGCTGCACTGCAGGTATACACGAAAAACTGTAAGATGATCGCTGTGACCGATGTGATGCAATAGGCATGTTGACTGGGTGGTTAAAAAAATTCAAGACGTTTATACTTAAAACTGATGGCTAAAATAACTGTGGGTCTCATTCATCATTTGAAAAAAAAAATGCACATTTAGATTTAATAATCGAGTTATAAATATAGAAGTTATATTGATTTGAGTAGTCAATATTTACCAGCCAGTGACGTCACAACCCAGTATTTTCGTACAAAAAAGCGTTTTTGACATTTCATAAAAAAATGCTGATTTGACTAGTAGTCAAATAGCGTATTGTTCTTTTGTAATAGCATCTGTCATATTGATCATATTACAGATTTTTGCAGTTTGCTGCTGTTGCGTGCAGTCCATCTAGGAAAAGTACCTAAGTACTTTAATGGGGGCAATTCGTATGCGCACAAAATCACTAAATCTTCACTACCTAATTAGCACGCATTATTACCTACCCATCTTATACCGGGTGTAAGGGACAGCGTCCCGCAAACTGATAGGGATTGCTCAGTCAACGATACTTAACACATATATCACCAGAACATCACCATACATATCACCAGATTTTTTTTTCAGGAAATGAAAATCATTTCCTGAAAAAAAATCCTGGTGGTAGTTGTTCAGTTTCGTTGACTGAGCTACCCCTATAAGTTTGCGGGACGCTGTCCCTTACACCCCGTATTTATTAATAGGTAACCAATTCAATGGTGAACTGATAACAATAGCCCTTTTATTACAATAAAATCATTACGTACCTACTTACTTTTCAGATTTTTTTATATGGCACAATGTGACTACGAATTTTACAACAGTAATAAACAACTTTTAGTTGAAAAGATTATGGCATAATAATTATGAATGTTATTCAAATATCTTTTATAATGTTTGTTTGACAAATGCAACATTATATTAATAATAATTTGTTTTATTAAATTAAAATTATCTATAAATCACTTCGCTCTACCGGAGTCTCTATGTTAAACTGTGGCTTTACCTTTTTTTTTAATTTAATATAAATAAGTACTTTGCCCAGCAGTGGGACAAACCAGGCTAAAAAAAAAAAAAAAAAAAATACATTATCACTGCTATCGATTCGTTGGATCACGATTTAACTAAAACTTGACTAAAATGCTAAAATTATTGCCGTCCTCTTCTGTTTTCTCATGATAGAAAATCACAAATATTAGATAAGTCGTGATTTTTGCAACTACGAATTGCTACCTTTCAGGTAATTTCACTAGCTGAACAGCTAATTAAGATTATTTTCTAATGAATCCATACAATAAACCTTTATCTTGTCCATAAAACGCGGTAGTTAGGAAAATCCTACCACATTATTTATAACCTCCTACTACAATTACCTTAACTTCTGCTACAGCATCATCGTCAACAATCTTATCGTATTGAAGCTTCTATACACACTCTCTGCCATAATAGCATCATAATAGGATTAGTTTTGGTTTCCTCTAACAGCGTGGTATAATCTTGTTTATATCTAAATTTTTGTGATTTATTCTTATACCTAAAATAAGATATTTTAGCTATTTGATATTAAGTAATTTTCTCTCAAGGGTAACGAGTTTTCTATGTAATACATAGCCACAAATAAGGCCTATATGCATATTGCTCGCGAATGCTCTTAGTGAGGAAGCACTGTAGTATGAACATTAAGAAATGTCTGGTTATATTATGGTTAAGCAGAAGGTGAAGGTAAGGTGATTTAGTACCTAGCTTGGGGTCATGTCATGTTACAGAGGTCGTGCGGTGGTTCGGGTCCTCTACGCTAAATACTGTAATTTTTCACTTCATTCATAAGATCGTTTCTAAGCCCGGATGGTGTAGTGTAGTGGATAGGAGGTCGTGGTTCGAATCCCACCACGTACCAATGTGTTTTTTCGGTTTTCGAATTTCATATGTACGTTTATTCGGCGCTTTTATGGTGAAGGAAAACATCGTGAGGAAACCTGCACACACCTACGAAGAAATTCGAAGGTTGTGTGTAACCTAATCTAGGATTAGGTCTGGTTTACCTTTTGGGTTGCAAAGCAGTCGCTCTGTGTAAAAACCAGTACCCTCGTTCAATCCCCTAGATTAGGTCCCATACATACATACATATAATCACGCCTTCATCCCTAATGGGGTAGGCAGAGCGTAAACGACCTAAACAAAGGTCGTTCCGCCACATCTGACAAGTTTTGAGGGTTATTCTAAATAGATCTGTATATTGCTTAGTGACAGGTTGTCAGCCCATCGCCTAAATCACAATACTGAAACCCTGAAATCCCTGCAGCTGGAACATTATATGTTTTTCTATCACTCCCAGTCCAGCATGGAAGAGTCCCGATAGGTCCCGACCTCGTGAAATACGGGAAAAAGGCTAGGAAGATGATGAAGATGATTCATAAGATCGTTTCTAGTTTGTAAAATCTCATGTTTTGTTTTGTCAGGGGCACAGCCGTCGGCGCGGTTTTGATGTGTGGTAGAGTCGGGTCGGTCGTAGGCGCCAACGCTGCTGGATACTTCCTAGCTGTGGCTTGCTCATCTACATTCTATACATTCACTGCGCTGCTCTTTGGTGAGTAGATGGAAAGAGTACAATGTAGGGTGATAGATCACCCTATCTATAATGGTACAAGTTGTACCCTACCACACATGTAGTCGGGTAGGTCGTATGGATAATTATGATTATGACTTACCTTCATAATGATATGGCTAATAAATAGTTAGTACAATGCACCTTGCTGTAGTTACCTGCTACCCGCATAATTTTTACACACTTCCGCAAATACCACAAAGTGTTGGAATAAATTATAAAAATTACTACGATTATAGATAATAATTATATTATGAAAAACCTTCTATTCTTACTAAAGCATCAGGATTTGATTTAAATATAAAATTATACTCATTAATTTATAAAAATTATACCAATTTATTAAAAAAATATATCTTTTCTTTACAGTATGTGCAGGCCTCAGTCTTCTTTTACCAAAGGAACAAACATCATTATCATCACCATCATCAGAATCTTCAAACGAAACTACGGATAGCTGATATGGATAGCAGATGATGATATACACGTTGTAAATAAATACTTTAAGTAATTTAATTCTGTTTATTTACTTAAGCACTTATACGGTTCACAATTCACAAGGTATAGCTTTGCTCAACGAAAATTCTATCTTCATTACTACGAGTACCTAGTATGTATTAGGAAATTAATTAAATTAATTAAAAATATATGAATAGTACAGAAAAAGATAGATATTTACGCACTTGTGACCAGTGACCTAGCTTTCCAACCCCATATCAAATGCAAGTATATCATCCAAACAGAATGATCTCATTCAATACCAGCTGTCGATTGTGATTTATTACTATTACTGATGAGTATGAAACAAAGAGAGGTTTGTATGTTTGTTTGTCAGTTTTTCTACAGATTACCTCTTGTCTAGTGAGTCGTTGAACTAAAAAATAGCATCTTATGTGTATTGCCAATCCCAACTCCAACTCGTGTGTATTGAGGTGTGTGTATAGTCGCACTTATTATAATCCTGTCAGAATTCGTACAAAAATTACAAAGGATTAATTAAAATGACACTAAATTGGGATAGATTCTTGAATTGACAGGATTGTACATTTCTGTTCGCTAAAGACAGAAAATGACAGGTATTTTACTTAGATCGATTTTTTTGCCGAATCGGGGCCAATATTTATTTTCATAGAGCGACAATAAAAACATAGAATGTACCACCCGCGCTACTTCTTTTCCCTGGTACCTAGCTATCAGAGATTTAGGAATGAGCTATATTGCAATGTAGATAATGGGGGAACAATCACTCATAATAATATATGCAGTCTAATATTAATTATAATACTTTTAGGAAAATGACCATTGTCACTCCTAGGCTTAGGTAGTAGGTATTCTACCTAACCTACCCTATACTTCGTTTTTTTAAGGTTGCGGCATCGATACCAACTTGTTTTGCGGCCCAAAAACATCTAATTTCCTTGCAAGTTAGCAGAGGTTCAAATTTCGGAACCGCAGACAATAACCTCGTTACAAACATAATGCTTTGCGGTTGTCTTTCTTTAAAATTGTAAAGAAAAAGTAGTTTATGGACCGTACAATAAGCTTGTATCGATAACGCAACGTTAAAAATACGGAGTATACATAAGAAATGTTTGTGCGTGACTTTATGAATGTATCTAACACTAACAGTAAGATAATACGATAATATAGAGATCAATATTGGGTCATCGCTATCTAATGATGATGAAAACGCATTTCCTCCGTGACTAAATAATCTGTAGAGACAGATAAAATTATCTATCAATCACTGTGCAATATAAGTCACAAGTCAGAAGCTAGGTTTCCGCGCGCGGTTTCATTTGAACAACACCATGGCCCTGATCCTGAGCGCAGGGGATCCAGCACTTCCCTCCTATCCAAGCCTATCCTTCAGACGCTTACTGGTTACTTGGCCCTAAGTAGAGAAACAGTTTTGCACTTGATATTATATTACACTTTATTCACTGTTCTTCTATCTTGAGAGAATATATAAAGGTATTTGAGACTACAAAATATTGAGTTCATTATTCCTACCTTATATCCTAATCAGAACAAATCTCACCATCGCCATGTAATATTTCTGACATCTTAAACAGCGACATCTAATGACATCTTATCATCAACAAAGTAGCACATGCGTCTTGTACAATTTTCATTTACGGTTTCGTTCTTGTCTCTAATTAAAAGTGGTAGCAGAGCAGAGGTAGCACCACTTTTCGTAATAAATTAATGTATCTTCTTCTTGTCGTGTGTCGTGTGTTCCTCCTGGTGTCAAAGGTTTCAAACCACCTAATACCATACCACAGCTAATAGGCTTCTAGGCTAGGTGATGGTGATGCGCAAACGCAGCTGTCCGATAACTCACTCGACTTGATGTGACGTCACCTCGGTCAGACGAGTATCATATCTCATCTCATACAGCTGACTTAACAGAGATAACCTTTGAATAATAATTTGACTCTGTTTTGTGATTATGGACAGGAGATAGTATTTTTTATGTACAATATTTTGCACTTGACTTTAGTAGGGTCAGTGCTCTAGCTCTTTCAGAAACCTCAAATGCTTTTCCTATGCTTTTTAAATAAAATTAATAAACCTTTTTAATGAGCTTTTATTTTGTCCACGTTGATGGTAGCAATTCGGCGTTGCAAACAACACGACTGTTAAGATGTAATTTCGATCTTGCCAAAAGCCGACTTATTGCACTTTCGACATTCAAAGCAAGTGTACATTTATGGCCTTATGGATAACAAAATCCATATCCATTACTAATATTATAAATGCGAAAGTAACTCTGTCTGTCTGTCTGTCTGTTTGTTGCTCTTTCACGCCTAAACGGCGGAACGAATTTTCATGAAATTTGGCATGGTGATAGACAGTAACTAGGAGACAGACATAGGCTACTTTTTACCTCGGGAAAATACCTCATTCCCGTGGGAATCTACACATACAATAATACTCTAGCGGGGTCGTATCAACACAGAACACCGAGGCTACAGACCCGATTTTGATGATATTTTTTTTATTTAACTGAGTTTTACCAGAGTTAGACCGATATCATCACGCTATCTAACTTAGAGGATAGGCAGGGAACTAAGAAATTGTGTGTTTTAGATTTGATTTTGATAGGGTCAATGATGGGGGGAGGGGATTTGACCCACACTACTTTCACCACCACCAGTGGCTATCGTCAAAGGTACCGTGGGTCTGTAATAGTGGGACGCTGAGACCAGACACACAAGAGGGGCTGAAGGGCGGGAAATACTCACGGGTGGAAAAGGGATAGAAAAAAAAACTCTTCGCGGACGAAGTCGCGGGTAATAGCTAGTCCTAATATATTCATGAAAATGTTTGTATTTATTTAAGAATAAATTTATTACTTGTGGGGGCGTCAGCGTCACTGAGCTCATCGAACCACCTGAATTCGTGTTCTTCATGTTCTTAACTAATTGCTGCTATGTCGTCATCTAAATTGCCTAATTGGGTACTTGACTGGGTAGCTTAAAAAAATTCAAAACGTTTATACTTAAAACTAATGGCTAAAAATATTGTGGATTTCATTAAAAAAAAAATGCACATTTAGATTTTAATAATCGAATTAAAAGTATATAAGTTATTGATTTGATTAGTCAATATTTACTAAAATGTGACGTCATAATTTACTATTTTCATACAAAAAAGCGTTTTTGACATTTCATAAAAAGTTGCTGATTTGACTTGTTGGAAAGTAGCCAATTACTAGTTTTTGAATTGTTTAATTACTTTAGTTTAGTGTTAACAATATTACCTATTGTGCACTTAATTTTATTATAATACTGGTCTTTGTTGTTTGATGACAAAACAATCAATAGTTAAAATTTCTCGCTATGATTGCGGGCGGGAGCACTTTTTATCACAACGTTACAAACCTCATCTCACGCAAAAATATTTTTATTTTATAAACACAATTTATTCTACTACTGTGTTGTCAGGCCAGACTAGCCCCATGATGTAAGATTCTGAAGAACTGAACTCACTCTATGATCGAGCAATGGACTGATCCACTGGGGGTACATTTCATAAAACTAAAGTTTATGAATTACATGCACAATTCGATTTACATTGCGCGCCCCGTTAGTCTATCTATCCTCCTTGTATCAAAATAGCTAACTGACTACGCAATGTACTCGAAATTGTGCTTGTAACTTATAGTTTATGAAACATACCTACTTATGATATATTTGCCGGTTCGCTCGGAAATCTATCAGTCTTAATTTTGGAGCCCGCGATAACCCACGTTGCTACCGTAAAAAATAATGTTTAAATAAAAAAAAGTTATGTAAAATACCGATTACGAATGAGTGGCGGAATGACAATGTAATAAGACTGAAAAGTAATTTATTTTTGTATAAGTTAATTTAAAAAGTTGGATTAAAGCAGCTGAGAACTGAAGCTTTTTTTACACAAATAAAAATAAGGTATTTTTAATATAATTTATTTTTACATATAGTGTTTTCGTTTAACTATTAAGGTGAATATTTAAAAGAAAAGTAATTTGAAAATATCTTTTATTAGTTTGAGAAGATAGTCCTTATAACTGAAGTAGCTCACAACATTTGATAATTTGTAAATAAAATATTTATAGGTTTTTGATTTGACCTAAAATAAATTTTATTCAAGCTTTGTTTTCAATTACTTACAAATATTATCAAAAGTCAAATGCAATTTCTTTTTAAAACTTTAATTAATTTGTTAGTAAAAATATGATGTGAGGAACTTTGGTGTCAGAGTTTACCAACGCATAAACACTTACTTGAACCGTGACGTAAAATATTCACAACAAATATACGCAAATAACAAATAGAATATAAATAATATACATGGTGTATTGGAACTGAAAATACCGGGTGTAAGGGACAGCGTACCGAAATCTGAAAGTGGTTGCTTAGTCAATGAAACTTAACAATTATCAGCAGGAAATTCTTTTAGGAAATGAAAAAAAAATGTTTGGTTTTCCCATACAAATTATTTAATCGAGGTGGTCATTTTGGTTCAGTTTCGTTCACATCACAAGTCAAAAAATGACAGGTATGGTCGCTTATTTTAGTTAGATTGTGTTTTCGCCGAATCGGGGCCATTGTGTATATATTTTCTTTTTCATTACACATTCAATACATATAAATGATAAATTTAAGACACGCCACTGAAACCTAATTACACGTGGTGCGTGCGATTGAACTCGCTCACCCACAGCATCAGCAATCAACCTGCAATTTCACCCATGGTATTCATTACATTTTTTAATATAGTTTTACATTTATTATTACTAGTTTGAATGTTTTTAGATGCCTATTTCTTGAGGCAATCATTTTGTCCGCCATCTCACCTGATAGGAAGTGATGATGCAGGTTATGATGGAACATGATTGCCTGTTCACTCTCGCCTTCGGTCAGATTATAGCTAAGAAACTAACTAAGAAAGACTATTATGACTATATGACCTAGGACAACCAGGCCCGTCACCTATAAACGTAATGACTTCTTATCACTGATATGTTCTGATGAACCTAACCGAGAATCTGCTTGGCTTCAATTTATTAAAAACAAATTATTCATGAACAGAAAAAAACTTGCGTAGCTTCGGAATAATAAGTTAAATTATGCCCCTAGGTTTTAAAAAATAGAAATATCGTGGGTTTTTGCAAATAAAAAATAAATAAGTAATAAGTTAATTATTTCATCAACAAATTGTCCAAACTTACCTATTGCAGTAAAACACCTGTATAAAGATATCAAAATTAACATATATCGTTCGTTATATTCAATATTCCTGTACAAATAAGTAAGTGAATCTTAATCAAGTCATGTGAATCTTTATCAAGTCAAAACGTTCAATAACCTTACATTATAACAAAGTAAAATTTATCAGAAATTAAAAAAATTGTTTTGGGTTTGGGTGTTTTTTATGCCTGTGTATGGCATGGCATCCCGATACCATAAATCCAGTGAAATCATGTGTTTTTCTTTCTTTTCTTCTTGATTTACATTATTTTTTAGAAGTAACACATTAATATTAACACTATGTTTTGGCTAGCTAGGTATCAACCAAGAAACTCGTTCATATTTGTACTTTTTTTACAACCTGTATAGCTCAATTCGGTATGATAACCTGTATCTAAGGTACCAGTTTCTCATTTTTTTCTAATAGATCTTCTAATTCGAAGAATATTCTTATCATAATAAAAATAAATTGTAAAGTAATCAATTAATTATGAATTTTTAAAGCATGGCAAAAACACTACTTCTGAGCCGGAAAGTAGCAAAACTTTTTTTGTGTAAAGCAAATTCTATTCATGCTACTTTTCGGCTCGGAATATAGTGGTTTTGCCACGTCTTTAAAAGTTCATAATTAATTAATTACTTTACAATTTAATTTTATAATAATGAGAATATTCTTCAAATTAGATGATCTATCAGAAAAAAATAAGAAACTGGTACCTTAGATACAGGTTATCATACCGAATTACCTTTAGCGTACGATAAAGTGAAGATCAAAGTTCATTAAAATTAAAAACTCTATTTGAAACAAATTGACTTCAATAAAAAAAAACACAACAAGATGCCACATTCCTTTTCGGCAACTAAGTAGAACTACTTAGAATTAAATTATTCATGTCGTTACAATTAAATAACGGGTTATAGAAAAATACACCTGCGTAGTATTGTTAACTGCGTACATTTTCAAAAACTAGTTGTTTTATTAATATCTATAGTTACATATATTATAGGTATTTGCACAATAATTAAAAATCTAAAAAGAAAACAAATATTTGCGTCATACTTCCACTATTAGAAAGCTACACCCTACCCAGACGTAACATTACCAGTGGAAAATACATTTTTCCCGCGGAAAATCTCGTGAACGCACGGATGTGTTGAATAGTTTTGTTTGCAATATCAGAGCTATTAAGCAAATAAAATGTAATCCTAGTTTCTCGTCAACACAATAAAATAATGTTGACTTACCTACCTAATATAATTATGTGGCATGCAAAGAATATGCGATGCGCGAGATAAAACATTGGAGTGATAGAAAAACATAGAATGTGCCAGCTGCATGTCCTCCCCGGGCATGCTGTTAAAACCAGTTAAGGGATCCGAGGGTTTCAGTGTACTGTAATTTAGGCGATGGGCTGACAACCCGTCACTATAGCAATATACATAATCATCTGTAATAACCATCAAAACTTGTCAGACGTGGCGGAACGACCTTTGCTTAGGTAGTTTTTGCTCTGCCTACCCCATTAGGGATAAAGGCGTGATTTTATGTATGTATGTACATTTATGAAATACCTACTCTTAAAATAATTACAGATGTTGTATAAGATAGTAATTATAGTGGGAATCGATATTGCTTAGTAATTTTCCTGTGGATTACGGTTTCCGACGCAGTATCCTTTCCTACGTGATACGTTTCTACGTACAACGTACACGTGTGTCATTTACGTACCTACTTGAAAATAATCTGTATCAAATAAATAAGACAAAACATTTGATGACGATAACTTGGATAAATGTTTTGATGCTCATTTGCCAATCACAAATGGAATCTTCTATACTTATAAAATCGTTTGTCCTTACTGACTGATTGACTGATTCATCAACGCAGAGCCTAAACTACTAAAGCTAGAATCGTGAAATATGGGGAGTAGGTTCCTCTTATAACGTAACCTCCCACTAAGAAAGGATTTCCGGATTTTCCCTTACTAAACGGGTAAAAAGGGGGGTTGAAGTTTGTATGAAAGTCCGTCAATTTTGAAGGTAAGATCTTCAAATTTTGTATTTAGGCTAATAGTTAAAAAATAATTTATACGTGTTTCAGCATTTTTGCATTTTTTACCCCTAAGAGGGTTAAATAGGGGATGGAAGTTTGTATGGAAATTCCGTCAATTTTGATGGCAGGATCTTCCAATTTTGTTTTTGGGCTAAAGATTTAAAAATAATGAACACGTATTTCAGCGTTTTTTTATTTTCCACCCCTAAGGGGGTTAAATAGGGGATGGAAGTTTGTATTAAAATTCCGTCAATTTTAAAGGTAGGAACAGCGCGGGAACTCAATCCCACGGGAAAACTCTTAGCTGCGGGTGAAACCGCGGGGCGGAAAGCTAATATCATATAGGAGTCGAAACTCAAAAATACTAACCTTTTTTTTAAAAAGTGTTAAATTATTAAAAAACTTTATGAGCTCTATCGGTAAATAAATTAAAGTCATAATTTTATATTTCAGCCGTCCCATGTTTCTTGAGAGGTGATAGGAACGAGCGCCTTTTTATAAATTAATATAATACCTAATTAGGAAACACATAAATGAAACTATTGGGTAAATTTTATGATTGATTATATCAGTTTGCCCTTGACTGTATTATTTAGAGCAAGAATAGGGTCAATGACACAAACATATCCTATTAATAAATAATAATAAAAATAGTAATCGTTCTTATCATTTTGTTAAAATGTCACTATAATTATCAGTCAGTCATATTGGATCTTATGTAGATAACAATCTTATGTGTGTTGTAGACACTAGTTTGCGGCTGTCACAACACTTAAGATATACAGGGTGTTTCTCATGCTATTAAAGAAAGGGATTGTAAATGACAGGAAATTTGTCTCTTTATCATCACGTTCTATTCCTAAGAAAATAAAGAGCGACTGTCATCTCATCATACAATTCAAAAATCAAATTGATATCATCATATTAATAATAAAATATCATTTTGGCAATACTTCTATGAGAGATTGTTCAATCACCAAATAATATAAGGGATTGTAACTGAAAAATGGCAGACCATGAAACTGAAAAACTTTCTCTAAGACATCATCATTAATTTAAGAGCATTGCTCTTGTCGGTTGAGAATTATGAAGTAAACGCCAGGGCCCTGTTTTATCAATCTTCAGATTACAAGCTACAAGTTACAAGTGAGTCTATGGTAACTCTATATTCTAAAAAAATAATAAATGGTCATGTCGAATCAAGTGCCTTGTCATCTTTCCTTTCCTATTTTCTATTTTATCATTTTTTTATCATTTATTAAATAGCAAGATACATTACAAAACGTATACGTCATTAAATTCATAAAATTTCATACATAAATCAATATAAATAAACGTAGGACAACACAATGTGGGTAAAATAATTTACTCGTCTATGAATTCCCTTACACTATAAATGCTTTTTGAGAATACTGAGTCACTCGCCGTTTCTCTTAATTCTGATGGCAGTTTATTAAATATCTTTGGTCCCATCACCAGTTTTGTATAAAAACGAAAAAAAGAAACGATTAATTACAATAACCCCCTTTTTACCCCGTATTTTTGCTTTAGGAAAGTTGTTTGGTATCGTTAGAACATTTGGTTTAAAAAATGCGCACTTTTTTACATCCTGTATATATCTGTTTTCCAGATTTTCAAAATGACGGTGAAGCCAGTGAAAGAGAAAGATGTATACGACGTGATGAAGGGAGAGAAGGTGATAACAACACTTGACGATGCAATGCTCATGACGGGTAAGTCTCCTAGATAATACTGCCGATTCTATAAAAACACTATTTAATTTATATTTTAATTTAGTCCTGTCACTTTCTAAAAAATTTACAAATATATAGACAGAAATGTTTGTGTGTGTATGGGTATGTATGGGATTTGACTAGTAGGCAAATAGCGTATTGTTGCCGTCCTTTTATGTTCTCTTAAGATAGAAAATGACAGGTATAGACTTATATTAGTTAGGTCGTGATTTTTGCAACTACGAATTGCTACCATTGTCTCTAATAACTGTAACTGTTTCATCAGCCACGACTTCCTTGATTATCATAATCGGTCTATTGTTTTTATAAATCATTGATTATGGATCAGCCACAATTAGCTCAAGTAATTTCTTGCAATATGATTAAAGTGATTATAGAATATAATGCGACAGTTGTCACCTTAAGATGATTAAGTCACTATTATCACTGCGATTAGCACCTTGTTTCGTCACTTTAACGATATATAGGGTACTACGAAAAAGAAGACAATTTTTGGCCCGTATTTATAATCAGCTCTCATGAGTGACAGCAAGTTTGAGTTCGTATCAGAAATGTCATTTCAGTACAAAACGGGCTGTCAAATCCGTACTTAATATTGCTCTCGATCTTGTGATCGCTTTATAAATACGAGCCTTAAAGTGGTACGTTCATTATGAAACGCGACAGCTTTTCTCAATCGAGATTTCATTTTCATTTCATATAACAAATTCAACTACAGAAAATAACAGTTAGAATGTTTAGACATACAGTTGATGGTGCTCCATAATTTGCCATTGTATGATAGCGTACAAATATTTAAATAATTCAGGAACTGAAAAAAAATGTCTTTCCCATATAAATTGTACGTTTGCGGTGGTCATTTGTATTTTTGGATGGGGAAGTATTTACTTCCATGCTGGACTGGGAGCGATAGAAAAACATAGAATGTGCCAGCTGCATAAAAGCTGGTAAAAGCTAGTGTGTGTATATTTTGTAATGATGTGCGTCAATATTCCACAATTATCTTTTAATATTGGTTTTCCTGTTCCCATTAGGAGTAAAACAAGTTCTATAAGTTGGAGTCCAAGACATACTTACGGATCCGTTATTTTCCGTTTTTGAATTTTCTTTAGGTTTTTCCTCATGGTGCATCACATACATACATACATACCTACATTTAATCGCGATTTTATCCCTTATGGGGTAGGCAGAGCGTAAGCGACCTAAATAAAGGTCATTCCGCCGCGTCTGACAAGTTTTGAGGGTTATTCCAGATAGATGTATTTATTGCTATAGTGACAGGTTGTCAGCCCATCGCCTAAATTACAATACTGAAACCCTCGGATCCCTTAGCTGATTTTTACAGCAGGAGATGCAGCTGGTACCTACATTCTATGTTTTTCTATCTCTCCCAGTCCAGTATTTAAGTATGTGGTGCATCACAACTAGTGGATAAACTGTCTGTGTGGTACCCACAATCCAATGCTGTATGAAGCTTTACCTACGTGGGAGCGTCGATTCGAACCATACAGGATTGCGGTACTTCATTTCTCACTTTCACCACATTGACTTTCACTACCGGCACATTATTATGCTAATCCCACTACACTATCACAATAATAGCCCCGAAAAACTAAATTAGAAAGCTAGAAAATCCGACCTGCAGCGATTCGTTACGATTCCCGCGTAAAACCCTTTACTCAGATTGTATATGTTTTAACTCGATTGTATGTTTAGCTCTGTGGTTTAGCATACTTACCTAAACCTATCTAGTTATCGATCTTTATTAGGTATGTGTTACTCGATTAAGGGACAAGGACGTCGTTATTTAAAATTATCGATAAATTATTCAGTTACCAGTTTAGTTAGATACAAAGTTAATAATAGATTATAAGTACCAGAATTTAACTATCTATACGGGGCGTAAGGGACAGCTTCCCGCAAACTTATAGTTTTCAATTTTCAGTAAGAAATTCATTACGGAAATGAAAAATACTTTTCGGCTTTCCGGTACAAACTGATCGAGGTGGTCATTTTATATGCCCGTGTGGTGCCGGGTTAGAATAGCATCACCCCATAACTTCCTGCGGGTACCGTAAAAGGCGACTAAGGGATAAATCCAGGGAATGGGCAGCAGCGTTCCCTGTGAATGAAAAACTTCTACTGCGCTCACCAACCCGCCTGCCAAGCGTGGTGAGTATGGCATATACCCCCAATTTTCTGACTGAATGAATTAGCTAACGAAGGCAGCTTTTAACATGTGTTAAGTATAGGTAGGAATAAGGAAGTCAAAAAAATACGAACTCAAACTCGCTGTCAGTCTCAAGAGCAGATTATTAATATGGACCTTAAACTGAAAGTAGTTTTTTTTTCTGACGATCGGAAAAACCCGTCGCATTTGATCTCGTTAAACACCGTTATTTATTTTATTATAATTATTATGTAGAGTCTTATCTACTAAGCAAACAGAACAAATCAGTCTAGACCTAAAACAGAGTAGTAAAGCATATCTTGTCAAATAAGCAAACTACTTTCTGGAGAAACCCACCTCAAGGCTGATTTGCGTGGCTATATCGCCATAACCGTCTTATCAATAGCCTGGCAAAATTATGAATGAATTTATTCATACGTATGTACGTGTCTACCTACCTACAATCACGTCTCGACCCCTTCCGGGGTAGGAAGAGTGTCGACGTAATACTGCAACGATCGTAATTTTTTTCTACATTTTACAACGATCGATTTTTTTTTATATATCAAATAAAATTCGGATGCTGTATTAGGATGATGCAGGCATGCTGTAAAGGGTTATGACAAACTGTCACAATGGCGATACTTTCTTTTCTTTTACTTGGCGTTTTACGCTCTGTCTACCCCGTAAGGAATAAAAGCGTAACTTATGTATGTTGTACCTATGCATAATTAGGATGACAGTTTATACAAAAAAGTGGAGAATGTGTATATATCATAGATGTTTGAAAAAGATGATAATAATTCTTCGGCGAGCTATCGCATCGTAAAAGAAGCCAAACATTTTTTTTATAACTTCCCCAAAACTTCCGAGCTACCTACACGTATTTTTATAATAGCGATGGATTAAGTGTTATAAAAAATGTCGGTACCTACTAAATCCAGGAGAGAAAAGATAAAATTTTCTTGAGAAAACAAATCAGCACAACTACTAAAAACAAGTAAAACACCAGGTAGGCTTATTACTTAGGTAGCAATTTCTTCCAAAAGCATTCGAGCAAACCTATCTACTCAAATAAAAATAAATACAAGTAGATACCTACAAGAAGCTCATCATCTTCCTAGCCTTTTTCCCGAATCTCTCGAGGTCGGCTACCTAATATAGGTGATTGAACGAGGGTACTGGTTTTTACACAGAGCGACTGCCATCTGACCTCCGCAACCCAGAAGGGAAACCAGACCCAATCCTAGATTAGGTTACACTCAACCTTTGAATTTCTTCGTAGGTGTGTGCAGGTTTCCTCACGATGTTTTCCTTCACCGTATAAGCGCCGAGTAAACGTACATATGAAATTCAAAAACCGAAAAACACATTGGTACGTGGTGGGATTCGAACCACGACCTCCTGCACAGAAGGCCGCGGCCCTATCCACTACACCATCCGGGCCGCTTTATGTTTACCTACAAGAAGCTAACATTTGGAAATCAGATAGAAACATTGGTATCGAATCGTAAGCGCACAAAATCACTAAATCTTGACTAAAATGGTCACCTGTCTTGTCTATCCTGAGAGAACAGAAAGGGACGGCAACAATTTTGGTTACGATTAAGTTTAGTCAGGCTCTCCATGAATCGATAGCATTGTAGGCTCAGTTTAAACCATTTTCGGAATTTGTAAGTTTCGGTTATTTCAGTTATGATTGTAATGTGTATTGCTGTAGTGACCGACGACTGTCAATCCAGTCTTTCAACTATGTCTGTATTGTAATGAAATACACCAAGGCCCGTATTTATAATCAGCTCTCAAGAGTGACAGCGAGTTTGAGTTCGTATCAGAAACGTCATTCCAGTACAAAGTCACCTGTCAAATCCGCACTTAATATTGCTCTCAATCTTGAGATAGCTTTATAAATACGAGCCCAAAACCCTTGAGTTTACCTCTGTAAGTTGTTTTTATTGCTCCCATTCCAGCAACCAAGTCTTCGCACCTAAACTTTTTCAATAAATTCGAGTACCCATTTCACCCTACTCTTAATTATTCCAGGGTTCGGAGTGTACAACATACTTCAGATGCTGCTGGGTGGTGTGATCCTGATGGGTGTCATCACGCAGAGCCTGGCACTTGGATACGTGCTGCCGGCTGCCAAATGTGACTTGCAGCTGACTCCACAAGTACAGGGGCTGTTAGCTGCAACTCCATTCTTAGGTAACTATGTCATCTCTTGGAATCGTCTTTGTAGCCGTAGAAAGTGCATTTACTAGTAACTTCACTCCACCGTCTGTCTGCCCCTCTGTCTATCATATCAGCAGGCTGTATCTCGTGAACTATGATGGCTAGACAGTTGAAATTTTCACAAATGATATATTTCTGTACTTGGCCGGTTTTGATTTATTTCCTATTTTTTTTGTCACCCAAATTTAACCCAATGCTATTCTGATCCAACATCATTTAGAGATTCTAGGCTGTTTTGAAACCGTCAATTTTTGGTAAGAGAGTCAAACTTAAAAATAACTGGAAAGAGATGTTTTATACGTATGATGTTACCTATGTTTCACATGCTGCTATATGAACTATAATAAATTATACCTGATTCCAGCCATAATCCTGACGTCCTACTTCTGGGGCTACCTGGGCGACACCCGTGGCAGAAAGCCAGTGATGCTTTACACCATGTGGATGTCCATCTTCTTCACAGTACTGGCCAGTTTCGCTCCGAACCTCATCTCCTACGCTGTGCTGACGTTCCTCACTGCCATCTTGTAAGTTTCCTCTTTTACATATTGTTTTTTATCTTCTTCATCATCACCATCTTCTTCTTCACCTTCTCCTTCTTCATCATATTCTTCTTTATCTTCTTCACCGTGCTTATCTCTTACACTGTGCTAAAGTTCCTCGCCGCCATCTTGTAAGTTTCCTATCTTACTTACTGATTTTCTTCTTCTTCATCATCACCTTCTTCTTCCTCTTTAACTTCTTCTCCTTCATCATATTATTCTTTATCTTCTTCACCGTCTATCCTATTGCATGTAGGTACTAAAAATGTTTTGTTTTATTTATTCTTTTTTTTTTTCAGCACTTCAGGGTCAACAGCAGTGGTGTACACATTTATTGGGGAATTCAACAATTTGCACCACAGAGACAAAATGGTTGCTTTTGGATCGTCCTTCGTCGGAATTGGAACCGTAGTTTTACCAGGTAAACACACTACATATTACCTTTACCAAATATCTAATTTTGGATACAAGTGCTCCTAAACATTAGCTTGCACCAAGTGAAAGTTTCGTATTGTTGTCTATGTCGTAGGATGACTTGATATCCTAGGGATTTGCGAAAACATGGATAAATTGGACAATGGTGAAACCATTAGCAAATCTTACTGGAAAAAGTAAGGACTTTTGCGAAAAAGCTCGTTGTTCTAGTATCACCATTGTCAAATTATCCGTGTTTTCGGAAATTCGAATAATCAAATCATCCTACCTACGATATTTACAACACTGAGAATCTGCTGAATAGACCTCCCAGAAATATTAAAAGGATAAATTGGTGGCAAAAATACTGCATATCTTTGTAGATGCTTGTGCATGGAGTAATAATAATATAATATAGGTATGTAAAGATACATAGTCACGCATTTATCCATTGCGGGGTAGGCAGAACGTAAAACGCCTTTCATATTTTAGTGTTTAGAACATAATAAAGATTATAATAGAGCTATCCTTTTACAGCGATCTGCTGGCTGATCCTCCCCATCGAGTTCTCCTTCTACATCGGTTTCCTAGACATCTACTACCGTCCCTGGCGCCTCCTGGTCATCGCCTGCGCCTTGCCCTTCATGTTCTCCTCCGTCGTGCTCTACTTCACCCCTGAGAGCCCCAAGTTCTTGTACGCTGCTGAGAAGTACGATGAGACTATGGACGTGTTGAAGCTTATGTACGTCGTGAACAACAGGAAGCCTGCTGATTCTTTCCCGGTAAGAATTTCACTTGTCACCCCCAGATTTAAAAGCATTAACCTAAATATTTTCTCCCACTTTTCACTCTTTCAGTTACCAGCAACTTACATTGGGATGACATACATACATACATACATATAATCACGCCTTTATCCCTAATGGGGTAGGCAGTGCGTAAACGACCTAAACAAAAGACGTTCCGCCACGTCTGACAAGTTTTGAGGGTTATTCCAGATAGATCTGTATATTGCTATAGTGACAGGTTGTCAGCCCATCGCCTAAATTACAATACTGAAACCCTCGAATCCCTTAGCTGATTTTTACAGCATGCCCGGGAGGAGATGCAGCTGGCACATTCTATGTTTTTCTATCACTCCCAGTCCAGCATGGAAGCATACATTGGGCTGACAAGGTAAATTTCATCAAACGACAATATTAATCATTTCCCGCCATCGCTTCCCCCGGGTCCCGCCGTTAAAGGCGACTTTTTTTTTTTTTTTTTTATTGGGTTTAAATAAGAGGCCAGTGTGCTATCGGTATACTCCTGGCCCCTCCCCATCACATCACATATTTACCTTGTAACATTGGTATTAGTATTTAACATATAACAATTGCGGCTACTTAGTAATAACAATTATTGTGCACATCACATAGATACATTAGTTGCAGTATTTAATATTATACAAGTAACTTTTTCAAGTTGAAAATCTTCTTTTATGAGATATCAAATAGAAACTTAAAATGATTACTATGAATCCGATGCCCAGGGTTCCACGTCAATTGATTCATAGTTTTTCAATTGATCCCTTGATCGAATTCATTGAACCTAAGCACGCACGTGCTTATTATTACTGTTGTAAATAAGTATCGCAAAATAAAGTCTAGTTATCTTTATCAGGTCAAAGCCCTCACACAGCCACTATCCACGATAGCAACAACTGATACTCCTAAGCTGACTGGGTTCGCTGGTCTGCTGCGGTCTATGAAAGATCAGACATGTCCCCTTTTCAAGATGCCCCTACTTCCCTGGACCTGCCTCACATGCTTCGTGCAGTTCGGAATTTTCGCTGCGTGAGTGATGTAAATTTTTTTTTTTTAAAGATTTTCGAGCAAGGCATATGCCATGCCAAATCCAGTTCTCATTAAGGTTTCTTCAAACCAGACGTTTGATTTAGAAAATCAAACATTTTCCATCTCTATCTGTTTGCGGTTGACTTTATCTTTAATTATAATGAATTTCTTTATGATATTTCCAGCACCAACGGCTTCTACGTATGGTTCCCGACAATCCTGAATGCGCTGTCGAGTCACGAGGGAAAAGATACCAGAATTTGTAACATATTGGAGGCTAGCAGACAACACGTCGATAATGGAACTGTTGTGGTAAGAATCTTTGCTGCCCTTATAGCCTAAAGAGCTATCTAAAAGCTACTACTAGAAAAAAATATAAATAAGCTAAGGATGCGTAGAGAACTGATCAAAAACCAACATTATCCATCCAGGTGGAATGCAACGATACGATAAGCATCGACACCTTCATCCGCTCCATCTACATCGGCTTGGTGTTCTGCTCCATGTACATAATCGTGGGTTTCCTCGTGGACTACGTGGGCAAGAAGATCATCCTGATAGTGACCCTGACGGTGACAGGCGCGTGCGGGGTCGGAGCCCACCTGGCCACCAGCCAGCAGGCGGCGGTGGTGCTCTTCGCGCTGTTCCAGATGTCTGGAGCCTGCATCGGGCTGATGAACGCCGTTGCTGTTGAGCTGTTCCCTACTAAGTTCAGGTGAGGCTGGAGATCTTATAGCGTAGCGAACCTGTGAATTCTCGTATTATTGAGATACGTGAACTCATATCGCGAGCGTAGCGAGCCTGTGAGTTGACCTTAAATTATCGAAGTATGTAAACTTATATCGCAAACGTAACGAGCACGATATTTCACGTTATTCTTAATCGAGACTTACCGTACCACCGTACCTAACTCATATCGCGATCGTGCCTGTGAATTTACGCTAATTATTAGTAATCTAGATAAGTTAAGATAAAGTATACTTTTGTTTTATAAAATAAACTCATGTCGCAACAAATTAGAAGTCATGTAAATTAAAATTAAATCAAATTATTGTTCACGCCCATACAGAAGACATCAACGGGGTCAAGTATTTATGTCGTTAATGCAACATCTGTATTCCAATTCCAGGGCAATGGCGGTCTGCCTGTCCATGATGACTGGCAGAGCGGGGTCCATGGTGGGCACCAACCTCATCGGATACCTCCTCACCTCGCACTGCGGGATCAGCTTCTACATATTTGGAGGAATTGTTGTTGGTAAGTACTTATTCAACAACTTTTAATGGTATTGGTCTTATTAGCAATTTATATTTAGCCATGCATGCAAAGATCTACTTATATTCCCATCACAGAATTTAAATTTCGACTGGGAAGAGATGAAATTGACTTCTCATCTTCGTATGTATACTTATTTAATTACTTACTTACTTTCCTATCACCTAAAGGTTGCCTGGCAGAAATTGCTACCTTAGCAATAAGGCCGCCTATGTTGTACTTGTGTTATGTTGTTTGTGTATTACTGTGTATTTGTCTCCTTTAGTGCAATAAAGTATTTTGTATTGTATTGTATTAATTCCTGCTCTGTCTCAAAGCATAAAATTTACACAGTAATCTTATTTTCTTTACAGTCAATGGACTTATATGCTTCACCCTTCCTATCCCGTTGTTGCGGAGGACCAAAAAGACTGTCCCAGTGACCACAGCTGCAACCACACCAACCGTCGACTCCACCCAGTACCAAACCCACGAACCCGCGTGAACCAAAGAAACCAGGATTGGTGGAACAAAGCACTATGTTCACCGTTTTCACCAGTATTCCAGTCTAGAGCAGTAAAAAGAGGCTGTATTTCCGTTGTCAATTATGTATGTTATTTTAAGAGTTTGATTGGAAGTTATGTTGGCGACACTGTTTGTTTGTAAATATTTTTGATTTTTGCAGGTATTTGCAAATTGATCTAGCCAATTTCTAGTGTCAAAATAAGCTTAACGCTAAGATTATGTAGTTAGGTAGGAAATATTTAATAATAAAATGCACTTGTTTTATGAGTAAAGATTGGGCACACGTAGGGATAAAACATGTTAATGAAATCAAATAAATATTTATTTTGAATAACACCTAATTTTCTTCCTACGTCTAAAAAAGAGACATATTTTTAGGCGGTGTTCACACTGACTACGCGCTACGCAACGGAGCGTGTGATTGTCTATGCTCCAGATGCTATTGTGTTGAACAATGAAACCATGAATGAAATGAAACACAGAAAATATCTACCCTACGCGACGTAGCGCGGAGCCAGTGTGCCAGCCTTACAGGTATGCCTGAGCTGAGAAGGCCGCAGCTGGTAAATTCTATGTTTTTGTAGCTCCGTTTATTTTTACTTTCACTGCTCTGCGCATGCGCAGCGCAGTACACCCCTATTCCCGCTATTGTTATTCTCTACTGAAATGTTTATGAAAGTGAAAAGTCGGCTTCCTGGATTTCTTTGTTCGCCCTAGATCCGCCCGCCCATCAAAACGGAAGCGAAGGTATATTCTAAATGTGGACATTTTCCGGAAGTAGAACTTCGCGGAGGGAAGGAAAATTTCAGAACTGTGGGCGGGAATACTAGGCGAACAGAAATTCCAGGAGATGGCGGGAAATAAATTTCTATTTATCGCGCATGCGTTAAATGTATTGATTTTCTCACCCTCATTCCGCGAAATATGATTTAGAATTTGTCGGGTTTAATCATTTTATCCATTTTTTATATACTACCTACACCCTATACCTGTGTACCTGTGTAGGTAGTAGGTAGCAGTAGCATCTACTCAGTGGTAGGTAGTATAGTATGCAAAGATAATATAAATACACTACGTTTTGTAGTATGTAAACGCTAAGCCTTTGGTTGGTACCGCTAAGTCAATGATTCTATTCTATCTTACAATGATATCGATTCGTAGAGGGCACGACTTAACAAAATCTTGACTAAATTATTGCCGTCGCTTTCTGGTTTTTATGATAGAAAATGGCAGTGGTATATGACTTAAAATTAAAAGTCACGTTTTTTGCAACTACGAATTGCTACCAATGACCGTTATAGTTCAGCTTGGTTCAGCAGATTTTTTTTCACACAAAAATGAATTTATTGTTTGCAAACTTGCAATGCTCAAACGAGGAAAAAGAAAATACCAAGAAAAGAACACGCACATTATCCAACAACGAAGTCAAAACGCACGGGTACAGACATGGTCATAATGTATCCGAACGAAAATTAATTTGCTCATGTTGGTAGAACTGTTCATCTGTCACTGTCAATATCTGACAGTTGTTCGGTCGTTCGTTCACATTTGTGGAGTCGAGTTTTGTAGTGTAGTAAAAAACGAAATAACTTGATAAAATGTCTGGTGCAGCCGGCGATAATGCAAAATTGAGAGTTGCCGTCCTTGGAGGTAACAGCCACACTTTGATAAACCCTCAATTAGCACAAAACAATAGTAAACTCATTACAACTTTTATTCTTTTTTGTTACTTACCCATTAATTTAACGGTTTCGAAAGTGTTAGTCATCATCATCAGACTGTTGTTACCGGCTTGTCGTATGTTTCAGGGTGCGGCTTCATCGGCCGGAACCTGGTGGAACACTTGATCAGCAACGATTTGGTGAGCTACTTGCGAGTAGTCGACAAAACGCCTCCACAGCTCGCTTTCCTCAACGCAAACCACACAAAAGTTTTTGAGGACCCCCGCGTAGAATTCAAGAGCGCCGACCTTATCAACCCGAGTAAGTACAATTATAAAAAAAGTTATTGTGTATTATTTTGTACCCTCGGATGCAAACTTTGTTCTTTTAGTAAGTACTTAAGAATTTGAACACTATTTATTATTTGTGTAGGTATTATAGTTATAAGGAAAATTTAATTATTAATTTATCTGTATTGAGGTAAAGAGTCTGTTGATGTGTAGGTACATTTTAATTGAAATAGGTAGTTCATTTATCACAAAATTTAGCAATTTTGTATACTTCCAGGTATATTAAAGTAAAAGAAAACATCAGTCAGCAAATTCCAAGTAAAATATTTCTTCAGGCATACTACAATGCATCCTTTTCCATATGATTTATCCCATGAATATTATAACACACTTACATTATACATGTAGAGTTGTAACATTGTTATGATAACTTATCACTAACTATGACTCACTTCCATGCTACTGTAGCAAGAATATTTATAGTGATGTTTACTATGCGGATATGTTGGACATAATTGAAGGACTTGTAAGTAAAGTAACTTAAAAGGTTATCAATAGGATATAACATACAGGTATTATAAAAGGCTGATAGGTGTTTTAAAACCATCAAATTGTTGGGCTTCTCAGCTGTGTCATTTAAAATATAATGATAATATCAGTTTTCTTTTTAATTTAATAATTGTATTCATTTATGAAGTGGAAAAGTCTGCAGAAACAGTTTGCGAAACTAGGTAATTTTTTTCTAAAATTATTTGTTTACTCTTTTAATTGCATTATTAAGATTAGGCACAGGCAGGCATCAAGAAATATAAGAGTTCTTTAGTCTACACAGAACCCTAAAAATCATGCATTTTGTACATACCTAATATATTTTTCCTGTAAGAACTGCTTTATCTTAGAACAATGGCATGGCCATCCCTGTTTACATTATGCACCATTCAAAGTCTTCCATAAGCGCGAAGACATTAAAATAAAATAAGAAGTGTAGTATTGTTTGAAACTTGTAGCAATGTATTTAAAAACTAGTGAGTATGATTCATTTGTATTGAATGGTGCTGTTTCGCATGCGCTTGTCGATTTGAGTGATTAAAAAATACCGCTCATGCACACTCCTACAAAGAAATTCATAGGTTGTGAGTGAAGTCGACCAATCCGTACTGGGCCCACGTGGTTGACTAAGGTCCGATCGCCCTAAATTCAGGGTAGGCTCGTGCCCCTCGGTGGGGACGTATATGAGCTGATGATGATATAACCAATGAAACAATCTTCCAGCATCATGCGCCAACGCGCTAGGCCCTCCCGAAGGCGGGTGGGAGCTGGTGGTGAACTGCGCTGGCGAGACGCGGCCGGGACAGACCGAGGCGGTGTACGCGGAGGGCATCGTCACACTCAGCAGCAATGTGGCCAAGCAGTGCGCCACGCTCAAAGTGCCAAGGCTGGTGGAAATCTCGAGTGGACATATGTACAGCAGTGACAAGGTGTGATTATGTGAATTATTTATAGAACAATCAGAATTTAAGTGGTATCTCACGAAATACTTATTGTAGAGAAATGCCCGTGAATGCTTCGGACCAACAACATTTGGGGCGATTAAGTCAAATGACGCGCACTTGAAGATACGTCCCTTCTTCTTCTTTATATACATCTATCTTCATCCCCTTTCCTTTATTTCTTTCTTTTTTCTTGCTCTTTCATTCAATCCTACGAACATAAACAGGGAAACAGGAAAAGGTACAGTCGTATTAGATCATAGTAAATATTGTAGTACATCTTTTACAGAAACAGTCCTTTTTTTCGTGGGATAAATGGACACATAACAAGGAGAGTAACGGTACTCACCCGACGGTAAGTGGACACCACCCTTTATAGGCACAGTAGGTAATGAATGACTAACGATGGTCCGTCGCGAGGAAACGCTTGGCAAGTCTAAATTAGGTAGAGGTGATATGTGTTGTAAGTTTTTGCATGTAACGATTTATTTGGCAGGTTATTAATTATTAGAATCAGCTCTTCAAAACAGAACTGACAAAGCAATAAGGGCCTGAACAGTGAAAATTCGCGCGCAGGGCGCTACGCCTACGCCTTTCGCACCGCATGAAAATTCCCTATAGTAAAGTTTACAGGTGTCGTAGCCAAGCTGTAGTAAGTCGGAATGAAATGAAGTCAGGTGTTGATTCGAATGTAGCATGGTAGTGGTCAAAAGGCAGGTAATGGACACGGACAGCAACTCACACCCGCCAAGTTCGGCGGTTATACTACGAAATCATGTTATTTATGTTATGGACGTTTAGTTCTGAGGTGGTGGTGGAAAGAAACATCTTTGGTTATCTGTATACTTTTAAGGTTAAGGAGATCCTCTATCCTGGCAAATGACGTATTCGTAGATAGAAATATTCAAAATAAAAAAAATCTGATCCTTGCAAATCAATGTAGCAAATACGATCTAATAGCCTGAATCTGCCATAACATGTTGCGTAACACAAAACCATCTCTTGTTTGCCCTACAGCCACAAAAGGAAGATTGCCCAGTCGATCCATGGACAGTCGAAGGTCGGATGAAGAGCAAAGTTGAGAAGGTGCTCAAAAGTCTAGCTCCTGAGTTGAACTACACCATCTTGCGACCAGCTATCGTCTACGGAATCGGCGACAGAAGAAGTCTTAGTAAGTATCTGATTCACTCTGTTTCTGAAGTTGTCCTTTTCTAGCAAAATACAGAATACGTGCGTTGGAACGGAGCTGTTTCGCGAACTTTTTCGTTTTTTACATATTTTTGGTACATTCTCAGTGTGAACTGAACGTATTGAAAACTCATTGGATGTAGTAAAATGCCCACTGTTCTGACTATGTACCAGAAATAAGCTACTGCCAAGTAAAAAGCACCTATCTACTGTTTAATACTAAGGATTAGTTACACAAGCCATTAAGCCTTATTAGTATTACCCTATAACTCAGAAACTTACAGGGGTTGCTCAGTCAACGAAACTGAACAACTTTCACCAGGAAATTATTTCAGGAAATAAAAAAAACGACTTTCCCATACAAAGTGACCACCTAGATCACACAATTTGTATGGAAAAGCCATTTTTTTTTTTCATATCCTGAAAGAATTACCTGGTGGTAGTTGTTCAGTTCCATTGGCTGAGCAACCCCTATCAGTATTCGGTACGCTGTCCCTTACACCCGGTAGAATACTATTATAGCACTATAATAGTGTAGGGTAGGATTTAAATAAAAAAAACTGTTATATATCAGGTTTTCTAAATAGGAAATGTTATGTCAGTGGGTTGGCCACTTAACTAATGCGATTTGCAGGCTTGGTTGAACACAAGTTAACACACAAGTGAAATGGCTTGTCACGTGTTTCAGTATTTATACAGGATGTTAAAGAAAGGCTGCTTCCGGGGTTAAGCGGTGTTTTAATGATCATAGCTGGCTGTCTGATTGATCGGAAAACAATTTATGATGATTGGCGGGCATATAAATAGGTTTTATACCTACTTATGTATATATTTTTTTGTGTTTCCACCTAAGTGCACTATATTAGTCAACGTATGTACCTTACTTTTTTGCACTATCTTCCGTTACATCCTGTATACAGGGTGTAAAAAAAGTACTATGTTCCTTTAAACCACGTAATGTATTAGTGATATACAACACAAACAACACATTTAATAAAATCAATAAAAATATTTAAATTTTATTAAATACGTATAACTGAAACAAGTAAGCTAACTGTAGTCATGACTCTGCCGCCGCCGCCGCACCCCGCGCCCCGCGCTCGCCCGCCGTAGTGTGCATGACTACGTTTGGCCTACCTGTTTCTGTTTTAAGAATTTAAATAAACTTTATATTAAATTATTTTATTTTATTTATTTAATGTGTGGTATATGTTGTATATCACTTATACATTACGTGGTTTAAAGGAATGTAGTACTTTTTTTTACACCCTGTATAATTTGTTACGGACTAATAGATTATGGTAATTTAATAACATCTGTACCTGTGATACAGAATACATAATCGCAAAGCACAGGTACAGAAGAATCACTCTATAAACATATAGAAACGGAAAACAATCCTGCGGCGTGAAAATTATGTACAGTTTAACTTTCATATGCATAATTTTTATCATACCTAACATACGACAATGCATCGTATATTTGAATCTTCTTACCAAAAGTGCGGAATGCAGTTAGAGTCTGTTCGAAAAAAGAACAGGCATGGAATTTGAGGGCGCGCATTTGTATTTAATTAACTGTCGCTTGGTCGTGTGAGGATTATGCCCAAGTCTTTAACAGTAACCTTCTACATTAAATTTTGATGTTTTTAGGCCAAAGACCTAGGCTTAAACGCCACGCAACCAGCCGTGGGATAGTTAATACAAATGTGCGCCCTCCGATTCTATGCCTGTTCTCTTTTCGAACAAACTCTACCTACCTGTATAATTAATTCCATGGTCACAAATTTTGTGGTTTATCACCTAAGATTAAGATAATAAAGATGAGATCATATCATCAAAATAATATCTTTCGTAACTATGTGACTGATAAAAGTGTTTGTTAGATAAATATATAATTAGGTCATTTGCAAAACATGGCGTCTATAAAAATGGCCACACTCATTCCATATGTATTCCTTGGTCGATTCGACTTTTACAATGCAAGCTGGAATAAACAATGGTTCTTCTCTGTAAAATCTTCATAAATGTTTATTAGCGTTTACAGATATTATGGTGCTGATTCTGTTGTAGACACAATTTAGTTTATATGTAAGATTGCTTTTATGACGTAAAATAAAATAGCATGCTCTATGCTCACTTCTGTTTTTTTTAAGCGTCTTACGTCAGATTAGGAATGTCAAAGTCACGTTTTTATCTGCTATCTTGTTCTTATGTCAAAGATAAGAAAAAGACAGCGCTAACTTTAAATTAGTTAAGAAATGATACCACCAGAATTGAGAGCACTATCATCATGCCTTCTTATTTTAGGCGTGTAATGTCACTTTGATATGATTATAATCAGCTGCTGTGTGCCATATCTTTTTATTCATATTTTATAAAGAGACAGGACCTAACTAAAAAATGTAAGTTGTGTATTTAACAGAATCGGTACCAATGTAAACCAGCTTTAGAAGAACCCAGCCACTATTAGAATCACACTTGTCGTTTTTTCTACAGCCCCAAAACTCCTCCTCGGCGCGATCTACAAATACTTGAACGAGACCATGAAGTTGCTATGGACGCCGGATCTCAAGATGAACACCGTACACGTGGAAGACCTGTGCCGCGCGATATGGGCCGTGGGTACCAGCCCGCAGGCTAATGGTAGGTAATGAGAGCAGGGTATTTTTGAAAATGTTAAACTTCTTTGACATGGTTATCGGGTTGACTAATGACGCAATGAATCCTGTGCGTCAGAGTTTCGCCAAATATGCCTCTGATATGAATAGTATATGTCCTCTTGTGCCTTTAACTTTCGATCAGCAGATGCGATTTAATTGAGGTACAAAAAGAGTTGATAATGATAATATTATCACTTTGAGAAATGGTTTCCAGTTTGTTCTCTAAGTAAGACGCTGCCGTGTTTCGACGGGCACGTTAACCTGGTCCCGGTCACTGTTTTTAATAGTGACCGTTAGCCCTAACCATATCAGAGGCCCACATAGATTCATAAGATTGTGTTGTAGGTAGATCTATTATGATGGTCTTGTGGGTATACTGAATAAAAGGCAGTCGTTTCCAAGATGTCGTATCATTCGGATCCCTACACTATTACATGGTGTCAGGTGTGATTATTCGCGAGTGAAACGTGTTAAAAGTATATAAATCGGTAAAAATAAGTAGTGTTTTATGTGAAAAAGGTTAATTTGTGAAAATATGCCTAACCCGGAGGTAAAACCAGAGTTCGTGTCATACGTGGCCATACAACAGCCCGCGCCGTTACAGCAAGATGGAAATATGGCGGCGAACTGGCGAGAATGGAAATCGGCTTTAGATTACTATCTAATTGCTTCAGGAAAAGATACGGCAACAGAGAAAGAGAAATGTGCATTATTTTTACATATTATTGGGAAATATGGCAGGGAATTACTGGATGAACTTGACATCACAATTACAGAAAGGAACCAGTATAACACATTGTGTCAGAAATTCAATGATTATTGTAATCCGAAAAAGAACATTAATTACGAGCGACACGTATTCTTTGAAACGTACCAGAATGATTACAATTTTGACAAGTACCTTGGAATTCTGAAGATAAAGAGTAACAGCTGTGAGTTTGGTACATTGAAAAGTAGTTTGATTTTAACGCAATTAATCAGAGGATTAAAAAATGTTCATATGAAGGAAAAGCTGTTATCGAAGACATCTTTAACTTTAGAGGAAGCGACTCAATGGTGTAGGGCACAAGAGCAAGCAGGACGACAGGCTACAGTTTTGCCTATGGGGCGATCCGGTAACGAGGCCGGCGGCAGCAGTAGCGAGGCGCACGCGTCAGTGGAGTGGTTATCGCGAGCAGCCGGGAGCAGTGGCGGTGCTGGCACGCGCGCTGTGGTTGAGCGGGGCCGGCCGCGCGGCCGCGCAGGCAGCCTGCAGCGTGGCCGGGGTACCACGCCTGCGCGTGATTGGAAGTTTAGGTCGCGATCAAGTTTCGCTCGATACAACAAGTGCGATAAGTGTGCGTATGAGCATAATGTGAATGAAAAATGCCCAGCGTTTTCAGTGAAGTGTTTCCGTTGTGAGAAATATGGGCATTTCGCGAAGTGTTGTCGGGCCAAATTCGTGCAGGAAATTGATAGTGAAAGCGATAAGGATGTTGATCGCAGAGGTGAGGACGATTACGACGAGACCGGTGAGTTACTTATGTACAGTATTTCTATTGCGGCGGCCAATAATGATAGTTCGAGTGAGTCATGGCATGAAAATATAAACGTTAACGGCGTGGACATTAGGTTCAAATTAGACAGTGGTGCAGATGCGACAGTTGTGTCATTTGATTGTTATAAAAAGTGTGGACTTGATAAATACTACAGACTAAAAAAGAACAGTACTCCGTTAAAAGAAATAAGTAAAAATAAATTACCTGTCCTTGGATATTTTAATGCGTTGTTGAAATATCAAAACAATACCTACATGGAGAAAGTTTATGTATTAGATATAAATTGCAATAATTTACTTGGGCGTGAAGCTTGTGTGAAATTAAAGCTTATTGCACGGATTAAACAGTTGTCAATAAATAATGTAAATGTTGATCAATCAATATTTGAAGGAATAGGCTGTTTGCCCACTGAATGTAACATTCAAATAGACGAGTCTGTGCCGCCGGTTGTGCATGCGACGCGTAAAATACCTATTAAATTGAGATGTCGTTTAAAGGCTGAGTTGGAGAATATGGAGAAGTTAGGTATTATTAAAAAAGAGGAGGGTCCAACTGATTGGGTTTCCAGCATAGTAGTGGTGGAAAAACCAAATAAAAGCTTACGAATTTGTTTGGATCCCAAAAATTTAAATACTGCAGTCAAACGTAGTCACTTTCAATTGCCCACACTGGAAGAGGTTTCAAGCAACCTTTCAGGAGCTAAATATTTTTCAAAGTGTGATGCAAAAAATGGTTTCTGGATGATGAAATTGAACGAAAGAAGTTCTAAGCTATGTACTTTTGCGAGTCCTTATGGCAGATATAGATTTTTAAGGATGCCTTTCGGAATAAATTGTGCTCCTGAAATAATGCACCGTGAGATGTACAATATTTTTAGTATGGAAGGGGTAGAAATTTATATTGATGATGTCTTGATATGGGGTACTACAAAACAAGAACATGATGAGCGTTTGGCAGAAGTTATGAGAAGGGCAAAAGAAAGTGGTGTCAAGTTTAACAAAGACAAGTGTGTGTTTGGTGTTCAAGAGATTACATTTTTGGGACATACATTTAGTTCTAAGGGGATGAGGCCTGATAAAAACAGGGTGAATGCTATTACATTGATGCCAACTCCTACTGATAAAAAAGAACTAGAGAGGTTCCTAGGCGTAACCAATTATTTATCCAGATTCATACCAAGTTACTCTGAAATTTCAGCGCCTCTTAGAAGTTTATTAGAAAAAAATGTCCACTTTGAATGGTTACCCACACATGAAAAGGCTTTTCAAGAGCTCAAAAGAAGAATATGCAATGCACCGGTGTTAAAATATTATTCACCAAAAGAATCGGTGACAGTGTCAGTTGACGCGAGCTCGCACGGGATGGGTGCTTGCTTGCTACAGGGCGGGCGGCCCGTAGCCTACGCCGCACGTACTCTCACCCCTACGGAAAAGCGCTGGGCGCAGATAGAAAAGGAGTTATTGGCGGTCACTTTTGGTTGCACTCGTTTCCATCAATACATTTATGGTCATAACAAAGTAACAGTAGAAACGGACCATAAACCCTTGGAGACTATTTTTAAAAAACCCCTAAATGAAACCCCAGCTCGATTGCAGCGGCTTATGTTAAAATTACAACATTATGATATTGAGTTACAATATAAACCAGGGAAACTACTTTTTATAGCGGACACGTTGTCTCGGGCGGCAGTAGAAGCAGGAATAGAAGAAGACATAGGAAAAGATGTTATGGTACATGTTAATACACTTTATGAGAATGTGGAAGCGTCCCCGGAAATGTTAAGCAAAATTAAACAAGAAACAGCAAATGATACAGTGATGAAAGCGTTAAGTAAATATTACAGGATGGGATGGCCGGTCAACAAGAAAGATACAGAAGATATTGTAAGACCGTTTTGGAATGTGCATACTGAGTTACATATTATCAATGGGATTTTGTTCAGGAATGAGCGGGTGGTAATGCCAGCATCCTTACGAGGTGAGATGCTACGTCGCATCCATGAGGGTCATATGGGGATTGAGAAATGTCAAAGACGTGCACGTGAGGTGATGTGGTGGCCGGGTATGTCGGCAGACATTGCGCGAGTTGTAGAGGCCTGCGAAACCTGTCAGCGACACCGTGCAGCCAATCCGCGTGAACCGCTGGCACCACATCCAGTTCCTACTCTACCTTGGGAGGTTCTGGCTGCGGATATATTTGAGCTTAAAAGTAAACAGTATTTGCTTGTGGTTGACTATTTTTCTAAATTTGTAGAAATTGCGCCTTTGTCAAGTTTACACAGTGCTAACACAATTGTAGCACTTAAAACAATTTTCAGTCGATTTGGCATTCCAAAAAAAAATGGTCACTGATAATGGAACGCAATTTTCATCGGAAGAGTTCAAAAAGTTTAGTGAGCTTTATGAATTTGAACACGTCACGAGTTCCCCTCATTATCCGAGGTCTAATGGCCTAGCGGAACGAAATGTTAGAACTGTAAAAAATCTTTTGGTAAAATCCCTGGAAAGTGGTGAAGATTGGCAACTAGCATTGCTTAACTTCAGAAATACACCCATATCTGGAGAGAATTATTCACCAGCGCAACTTTTGATGGGTCGACGTCTTAATACTAGGTTGCCAGTTCATGAAAAATATCTGATGCCTCAAAAGATAAACATAGATAAGACGAAACAGGATAGGCACGCAAGAATACAGACATATAAAAATAATTATGATAAAGGAACGCGTCAGTTAACGCCCCTACAACCAAAAGATAGAGTAAGAGTGAGACAAAATGGGGTTTGGGTTAATTCAAAAATCTTAAATAAAGCACGTGGAGAACGCTCATATTGGGTGGAAACGGAAAATGGTGGAACTTATCGACGAAACAGACAGCACTTAATAAAAACACCCAATCATGTAAAAGAGAGCCAAACAAATTCGACCAAAAATGATATAATAGACTGGGAAAATTTTAATGGTCGGCTGGATGCTCCTCATACTCCGTCGTGCTCCACGCCGCCTGCACCGCCGGGCGTGCCGGGCTCCGGCTCAGCAAACCATACTGTTGTTACACGCAGTGGTAGGGTGAGTCACCCACCAAAGCGTTATATACTGAATTGCTGAGTTTATAAAATAATTTTGCATGCTAAGTTTGAATGTTCAGTAATTATTTAAAATATTCTGATAATTAGTAATAGGAAGGATAAATTAAAAATACTTAATTAGAACACAGTTTAAAATATGAATAATATTACATTATTTTTTTAGTTACATTACATTATACATATTATAATATAATAGTAGCTAACAAAAAAAAAAAAAAAAAAAAAAAAAATTGGTAGAACAAGTAAGAATTAAATAAACATACACAAAATCAGTGTAATTAATTAAATGGTTCATTCTTATCTAAAGTTAAGTTTAGATGCAAGAGGCATGTATTTTTGTAATTAATCAAATTTATTTTGGTATCTACTACTAGATGTACCTACTTATTTCACTGATCAAGATATAGGATAATATAGGTAATAGAAGTAAGTAAAAGTATTTGTATGAGATTTGCATATGTATAAAAATAATATTTTTCTGAATTTATATTAATTTAAAATTAAGAGAGGGGAGATGTTGTAGGTAGATCTATTATGATGGTCTTGTGGGTATACTGAATAAAAGGCAGTCGTTTCCAAGATGTCGTATCATTCGGATCCCTACACTATTACAGATTGTTTGTCCAGAAAAACAGGCAACTGAAACTTATATTTATCTAGACTTATAATTTTCAGGGGAGATATACAATGTTGTCGATGAAGGGGACAGTACACAAGGCAGCCTCGCGCAGCTGGTGGCAGACATATTCCACATCAAACATGATTACTACGGCACTGCCATCTCTACACTCGCCAAGGTAATAAAATATTTATCTACACTTATATGGAAAAAAGACAGTAATACCTAATCAAGAACAGTAGTATATTGATATACTTTTCCATGCACTTCGTCAAGGTCTAAGTAGTGGGAAATGGTAACTAACTGTACTCGAATGAACATTATAGAACAGTGCGTTTATTTTATGAAAATTTACCGATCTGAATTGGATGCTAGAAATGTCATTTTTAAATGGAAATCAGACCGAAGCGAGCAGACCCATTCCGAAAAAGAAAAAAAGTTGACATTGACATACTTTGGCTCACTTTGGCATACTTCGCCACACTTTGGCACTTCTATCATCTCGGCAACTAATTTGTCGTATCGAAATAATTCTTTAACACGATTTACCAATGTGACGAGTTAGAAATCTTAAAGTAGTATTTTTTCAATTTGTCCTATACGTTTCAGACGGACATAACCGGCGTAGCGGAAGAAGCGAACGACAAGCACATGAGCGCGTGGGCCCGTATATTATCCGCACACAACATCTCCCACACACCTTTGGAGCCGGCCGCGTCCGCCGAGACGCTGCTGCCGCGCGCCGTGTGTCTCAGCGGAGAGAAGCTGCGCGCGCTCGTGCCCGCCGTCACACACCCGCGCGTCACCACTCTACAGCTCGCACAGGTGGGGACAGGCATACCAAACTTAACATACACATAAATTTCATAATTTCACAGTTCACACAAATCTCGTAGTTGAACAGTTCACACAAATCTCATAATACACAGTTCACACAAATCTCGTAGTTGAACAGTTCACACAAATCTCATAATACACAGTTCACACAAATCTCGTAGTTGAACAGTTCACACAAATCTCATAATACACAGTTCACATAAATCTCACATTTACACAGTTTATGCCAATCTCACAATCACACAGTTCACACAACTGCCTCCGTGGTCTAGTTAGGTCCCATTAGGGATAAAGGCGTGACTATAATGTATGTACAACTGTGTTGCAGGTTTTAGAAGACTACGCTTCCATGAATCTCTTCCCGAAGGAGTTGCTATGACCGCATTAACTCCTCCAAATCTACGTACTTAATGTTAAGCTTAGCTGTTGAGAAATCAAAGTCAATTGAGTCAATCGCTTAAGAATTATTTTTGCTTATAATTTTTATATAAGAGTACTAGAATTTTGAAAATTTTGGTTCATTTTCGGAACGAACAAATGTAAAGATAGGAATTTTAAAAAGTATTGTAAAGATTTCTGTGATAAGAATGTAGTATGAAATACTTTATAGATGCACTTTAGAAATCCGTTTTTGTGATACCTATTTTTATACAGGGTGTAAAAAATTTGCTGACCAAATTTTAAGGGGTGCACCTACCCAAAAAACAGAAAAACTTTACTAAAGACAAATGGGTAAAAAAGAAAATTCTCTTTTTCTCCCACATTTCTTTTCCCTGCTACGACTTAACGGAAACTCTTTTTTTTTTCTATCCTTTTCTAACCTACCTTCCATCATTCATGCAGTAGTTCATGATAGTACACACTTGCAACATTATCATAATCAAGAGCTCTACTGCAACAAAATGGTAGCAATCCCCTTTTTGGCCCATTATCATTATCAAGAGCTCTACTGCATCGAAATTGTAGCAATCCCCTTTTTGGCCCATTATCATTATCAAGAGCTCTACTGCATCGAAATTGTAGCAATCCCCTTTTTGGCCCATTATCATTATCAAGAGCTCTACTGCATCGAAATGGTAGCAATCCCCTTTTTGGCCCATTATCATTATCAAGAGCTCTACTGCATCGAAATGGTAGCAATCCCCTTTTTGGCCCATTATCATTATCAAGAGCTCTACTGCATCGAAATGGTAGCAATCCCCTTTTTGGCCCATTATCATTATCAAGAGCTCTACTGCATCGAAATGGTAGCAATCCCCTTTTTGGCCCATTATCATTATCATGAGCTCTACTGCAACGAAATGGTAGCAATCCCCTTTTTGGTCCATTATCATGAGCTCTACTGCAACGAAATGGTACCAATCCCCTTTTTGGCCCATTATCATTATCATGAGCTCTACTGCAACGAAATGGTACCAATCCCCTTTTTGGCCCATTATCATTATCATGAGCTCTACTGCAACGAAATGGTAGCAATCCCCTTTCCGGCCAGCTAATTTCTTTACACCCGATATTATATGTAAAATAAATGTAACTGACAATAATAAATAACGAAAACGTTTGTAATTGTAGCCTTTTTATTTTTTAAGTAAAGTAAGACTGGAAAGTACCAAAAAGCAATTCTTTGCTTTGACTTTTTCTAACCTCTTCCTTCAATTTGTAATCTTTTAAAACGACTCACTAATCGGTATTGTGAATTGATGAAATAAAAGCTAGTTTTCAATTTAAATATTTGTTTTATTTATCATATCTTCTGAATAATTCATTATTAAAACACTGGTTGACACCATAGTACTTGGTGTAAGGGACAGCTTCCCGCGAACTGATAGGGGTTGCTCAGCTCAGTCGCCGAAACTGAACAACTTTCACCAGGAAATCTTTTTTATACAAATTGGCCTCGATTCACGCCGTCCAGTTACTAATTCTAATTTTTAGTAGCGTTGTCACTTTCTTATATTTGACATAAGAACAGGATAGCAAATAAACACATGACTTAAACATTCCTAATCTGACATTAAATTGCTTACATTTGACATTAGATTGCTTATTTAACGTAAAATAAGAAACATGCTCTATGTTCGGTTCTTATTTAAAGCGGTACTTATGTCATTATGATAATTAGGAACGTCAAACACGTGTTTATTTGCTATCCTGTTCTTATGTCAAAGTAAAGAAAGTGACAGCGCTATCTTAAAATTAGTTAAGAATGTGGCGGCCAGAATCGAGGGCATTGTCGGATCCAGGTGGTCATTTTGTATGGGCAAGTAAAAAAGAAAATCATTTCCTGACAAAAAAATACTGGCGTAATAAGTTCAGTTTCGTTAACTCAACAACCCCTATCTGTTAACGGGAAGCTGTCCCTTACACGTCCTTTATTTATGTACCTAGTAGACACTTATATTAAAAATATTTAACATCAAGTAGACACAGCATTTACTTATGTTGCAGTCATCAAATCAACGAAAATAAATAATAAAGAGAAAAAAAAACTTAGTAGATCAACGTTCATCTCTTACAACACTTAAGATAAGTATATACAACAGTAAATAACTGCATTATAATGTTTTATTATGGTATTTCGTTGTTATTTCATACCAAAATATACTTAGCTACCGGCACACCATAATAATATTATGAAACAACAGCTGCATGATCTGCTAGGCACATCTTCATAAGTTATTATTTATTTATTATTTAAGTTTATTGCACACATGAACTGAGACTGAGCATACCGAGCAACAGGTACAGTTTATTACTAAAAAGAAATCTCTTCCACCTGACCTACGGTAGTGAGAGTGCATTAGTGGAGCAGATAAGTTATTTATTATGAATCATAACATTTAGAAAAATCTATATCACACTATGAATGAAAGGTGTTTTCCAAACTTCGAACGCTAGCCGGCCACCAAAATTGCTAAACAGCCACCAGTATTTAGCTACGCAAGTTTGTTTCTTATTACAAAGGAATAAAGCTGATTTTTCAATGTACGTATTTAGGCGTAGTGAGTAAAGTCACATCAACGGCAGTATACAAGATACTGCATTCGAAATACCTTATTATCAGTTACTGCATTCGAAATACCTTCTGCGTTCTGTTCTGTCAGTAACTGCATTCGAAATATCTTCTGCGTTCTGTTGTGTCAGTAACTGCATTCGAAATATCTTCTGCGTTCTGTTGTGTCAGTAACTGCATTCGAAATATCTTCTGCGTTCTGTTGTGTCAGTAACTGCATTCGAAATATCTTCTGCGTTCTGTTGTGTCAGTAACTGCATTCGAAATATCTTCTGCGTTCTGTTGTGTCAGTAACTGCATTCGAAATATCTTCTGCGTTCTGTTCTGTCAGTAACTGCATTCGAAATATCTTCTGCGTTCTGTTGTGTCAGTAACTGCATTCGAAATATCTTCTGCGTTCTGTTGTGTCAGTAACTGCATTCGAAATATCTTCTGCGTTCTGTTGTGTCAGTAACTGCATTCGAAATATCTTCTGCGTTCTGTTCTGTCTGTGACTTCATTTGAAATATCTGTTGTGTTCTGTTATGTCTGTGAGTTCGTTCGAAATATCTTCTGCGTTCTGTTATGTCAGCGACTGCATTCTGAATATCTTAGTCAACTTCTACTTATTAAAAGTCAGAATAAGAACAATTTAGCAGGTACTACCATTCAAATAAGGATAGATATATGATATAATTTTAATGCCGCCATTTTATTATGAGATTTGTCTGATAATACTAGGATAACAAACATCTATAGGAGCGAGCTTGAGCGAGAAAACTTGTAGCCACAATGTATCAATTTGTTTGTATTGGCAACAATGTGGCTTGTAGGGTATCGCACATCTATTAGTAGCGAAAATCTTGTAGCTGCAATGGGGTTAAAAACTGAGAACTAAATGGCGCCACTGTTGAGTGTTCCTTTTTCCTGTGATTGGT